>CAKNXH010048574.1:9146-20076 GCA_932178445.1 Andricus quercusramuli
ATTTTATATGGACAAAATATGAGTGGGTTTTTATCAATTCATCCATGCACAGGTTAGGTAAAAATGTTACAGCATTTATACACAAACCATTCCAAACTTAAATAGTTTATGAATTAAACATTCTAAAAACTGATCTGAAAGCTCGCCATGCTATTGGTCTATGAATATCCCCACTCCACACAAAAGTCGCATTTCGTGAACTCCCCCACTAATTCTTTGACGCTGTGATTCCTTTACTGGAGCAGATCAATCGTTCACCAAACAGTTGCATTTTCAACCGACAAAATTAATATTCTACGAAAAGAGACGGCTTTTTATCAAAATATAAAAATTCTCAAGCATATACTTGCACTGTTAGAAAAATGTGTTTTAAATTTAATACAAATGTACGTGAAGTCATTTGCATACACGGGAGTTGAAATATAGATATGAGTAGCTGTACACTTTATATTAAATATAATATACAGGTCGGTATAGCAGCGTGCTTGAAAACTCAACATGCTTTTTTTTCTTCAAATCTTATCAAATACTCGCAATTGTAGTAATGATCTAGAATATTTCCAAAATTTGCCCTGAATGGTAGGAATTTAATGTGAGTACAGTTGATTGTAGGTTAGGTCTATCATTAATTTACATAATTGAACCTTTCTTCTAATAATCCAATTTACTTTTGATTAAGTGTAAGAAGGTCTCATGTTTCATTATCAAGAATAAAAAATTACTGCTATACGTATTTTGATTTGGTGTAAAATGCCAGCTGAAAATTCCTGTGCAGGAACCTGACAGGTTACTTTGGAGGTTCCTGTACAGGAACGTACGCAGGTTCCTGGTACACCGGTTGCTGCCGCGGATCCTGCAAGGGAACTTGCGCACGTTCCTGTAGAGGAACCTGGGTATTCAAATACCTGTACAGGTTCCTGCATTATCGTGGATGTTGCTGCAAGAAATTCCCCAGGGAGGATCCTGTACAGGTTCCTGTGCAAGTGGGACACATTTGAAAAAAGGATCTATGAAGGATCCTATACAGGTTCCTGAGCAGGTGGGACACTCGCATATATTATATATATATATATATATATATATATATAATTTAAAAAAAAGTTAAACAACCACCGCAGGGTACCACTAAGAGCAACTGCCATCTAAAAAGAAAATGTCAATAGCCCCCAGTAGAACCGCGGTAAAATACACCTATGGCCACGTCTCACATCCGTGAGATGGGTGGTCACAGGGAACGACGAAATCACAACGACAGGCCGGCGAAACCCTCGTGTGTCTTGAGGACACGAAGCGTCCCAAGGATGACAGCTTTCTGCATCCATCTCGCAAGTGCCTTGGCATATTTTTGGCACGCTGGTATGGCTTTAAGGTTACGAACTAGTGATAATTTAGCACCTCCGAGAGCACCTATCACAAGGACAATTACTCGTACCGAATATTTTGGGTACAGTCGTTGCAGCTTTCTTTTAAGGTCTTGACACCTCTCCTCTTTTTCTTTCTCCTTTGCAGTGATGTTGTATTCGGACGGAGCCGAGAATTCGATCACGAATATCGTTCGTTTCTCGAAGTCTTGGAGAACAATGTCAGGCCTCGAGTGCGCAACGGAGACTGCTGCCCGAAAATCGTAGTTGCAGAAAATCTGGCACTTCTCGTTTCGGACAATTGACTCTATATCCCTTGGAGCGTTCGGCAGGGCGGGGTCGCGACCAACACCGTAAGAGCGACAAAGGTAAATAATAAAGTACTCTTAGGGCCGCATTATGTCTATAGATATACGTTGTTCCTGCGTGGGTCGGACACCCCGATAGTATGTGTTCTAGGTACTCAGCGTGTGCATGACACGCTCTGCACCTATCACTGGGAACTTCTTGACATAAAATGCGGGCGCGGTATGCTAAGGTGGAGATTACACCGTTCTGGCATGCGATAATGAAGCCCTCTGTACCTGAATTGAGCCCTGATGATTTGAGGAAAGCAAAAGTTTGTTCCTTCGACAAGGAATGTTTTTCTACATTTCTGTGAAAGTTTCCGTGCATATGCTTGTCGAATAGCTCTTCGTGAAATTTTCCAACCTCTGCTTTCTTTACTTCGGCTTTTAGACGTGAAGCATCCAGATGGAGTAATGCACTTTCCTCACTTCTGATGTTAAAATTCAGGCCAAGGGTCTCGGCAGCTTGCTCCGCGGCTTTGTAAAGGAACGCTCCTTCGCCAATCATCTCGTGGTTTCTGACCATCTTAAGAAGAGGATCTCTGCCATTCGCAACGATATAAGCTGTACTTGAAACAATTCGGTTATGAAGACATTGGAGATTCAGAAGTCCGCGTCCGCCTTGACGGCGTGAAATGTATAATCGTGGAACTGACGAATTGATATGCAAGCTTTTATGCATATGCATGATCTTACGCGTGGTGACATCCAGGGCCTTAAGCTCGTTCTTCGTCCATTGAACCACCCCAAACGAGTAGAGTAGAACCGGGACGGCAAGCATGTTAGTCGCAGATACCTTGTTCAACGCTGACAGATTGGAAGACCAAATCTGTCTAAGAAGATGCTTGTATCTGCTTCGGAGAGACTCCTTCACTGATGTTACGTCCTGAATGCGGCTTTGAGGCACGCCCAGGTATGTATAGGTCTCTCCAGTGTTAAGATGTCTAATAACACTTATGTCTACAAGCTCAGGGTCCTTGGGAACGCCAGTAATCTTTCCTTTCTTCAAATGAATTTTGGCACACTTGTCCAAACCAAAGTCCATCCCAATCTCTCCTGTGTAGTTCTTGACGATATTTATAGCAGTTTGAAGTTTGCTTTTACCAGCGGCATAGATCTTCAGGTCATCCATATAAAATACATGAGTTACCTTATGTTCACGCTGATTAGTGTCGCCACAGAGGTATCCAGGAGAATTTCGTAGTGCGAGAGATAGAGGCAGAAGTGTGATGCAAAAAAGCAAAGGGCTCATACTATCCCCTTGAAAGACGCCCCTCTGGAAGGTGACCTTGTTCGTCGTCAGACGATGTTTCCTAGATGAGATGGTAAATCTAGTTTTCCAAAGAGGCATCAGTCTCTCTATGCATCTCACTATGTGTGGATGTACCTTCAAGCTTTCCAACAGACAGATGATAAGTCTATGAGATGTTGAATCGAAAGCTTTCCGGTAGTCAATCCAGGCCATTGACAGGACGCGCTGATGGGCGGCAGCGTCTTTACAGACACACCTGTCAATTAGCAGGTTCTCTCGACAGCCTGCTACACCTTTTCTCGAGCCACGTTGTTCGTACATCTCTTGCCATACAAGCTCAATTCGTCGAACAATCCTGTTGTTTGGGACAGCTGTAAAGATCTTATACAGTGTGTTCAAACAAGTTATTGGCCTGTAACTCTTTGGGTTTGACAAATTGCCTTTTTTCGGCAGGAGTATAGTGCATCCTAACACCAGCCAGTGCGGAATGGGCGTCTCCGACTTCAAATATGAGGTGAATATGCGGGTCAAATGTTGGTGCATAAAAGTAAACTTCTTCCACCAACAGTTCTTGATACAGTCTGGTCCAGCAGCGGAAAAGTTCTTCGTGCCTCTAAGTGCTTTTTTCACCTCTTCGGCAGTGACTGATGGGCACTCCTCCTCAGATTTTATGATGGTGTCGCAAAACTCCTTGAAGCGGATGATATTGTCAGTATCTTCTTTCAACTCTAGTGTTTTCGGGATCTTGTACATCTCTCTCCAAAAAGTCTCTACCTCCTTGGGCTTGGGTGGATTTTTTACAAAAACAGGGGGATCAATGAAGAGGCGTGATGGGTCAGCAAGAAACTGTTGATTCTTCCTGTCCATCTCTCCCTCTTCTGTATCCTCCTCCTTGCGTCAGATAACAGCCTTATTTTGTCAACAATATGCTGCTTGATTGTCAGCAGCTTTGACTTGTTCAGTGTGTGATTCAAGGTCCTTAGTTCTTGAGCGAACTTTCGAACCCTTTCCGTGAACGGTCTACCAGATGTTATGTATTCAATCACACATTGAACACGGGACGCATTCTGTCTTGCCCATCCAATTTTCTTGTTCAGTTGATGGAAGCGTCTTCTGGTCTTCTGATCCATCGTCGGTTTCAGCCTTCGATTTGAATCAGCCAAAGCTCTCGCAGCACCATAAACTGAGCAATTGATGGTCCAGAGGTCGGACTCTTGCGAGATATCTCCACGAATGGAGGCATCCATTTCAGCCAGATCTTGGGGCTTAAGAGGAACTTGCATGTTGATGTTCCTCCTTGTACTGAAATTGCGATCATCTTCCAGAAGGCGCCTGCTTTCTGCGGTTGGTCTTAATGTCGTTTCATCTTCGTCTGCAGCTTGTTCAAGCAGCGGTTGAGGAAGCGCTCCGCGTACATATCCATTTTTCCGGAGGTAGTCGGCTTGATTTCGCAAAGACTGATGCGAAACGTATTGAAGCTCTGGGTGTTTCTGGCACCACAGAGTATGCATACACGCCATAAAGCCTCCGCGAACAGGGATAATACTGGAATCGTAGCAGTCAAGCACGTCATTCTTAAGTTGATCCGTCCACTGAATGTGGGCGTTTCGCCGGTTCGTCGTCGTCTTTCCATCTAAATTATTTTCAGCACCCCGAACTCTAGGATGATCGGCATTGTTTGCCGATCCATTGTCGGGTGCTCTGCGCGTTCGATCGTTTTGAACCGCATCTACAACATTTTGGTGGTTTGTTGGTTTCATTGTTGTTCCCACGAGCAGCTAGGGAAAGGGTTTGTCAATCCTTGTATTGCCCCGCGTGCAAGGATAAGGCTGATACTCTGAGACGTCGCCCGGTATCCCAGAGTCGCCGTTAAAGACACCTCACCCAGGTGCCATGCAGCTTTCGGCACGGTTCTCACACTTTCGCTTAGGGGTTATTCCTTCGGGACCATCCCTGGACAATTGTCCGCGACTACTTATTAATTATTGTAACCATATTCAGCAGACACCCTTGGTACGGGGACCCTCTATCCGCAACCCGAGGACGCGTTCGGTGGCTTTGTCATAAGCCCTTCGGTCTATTCCAAGGGAATCGAAACCGAAACCGAAGTGGTTCTGGTACCGGGAATCGAACCCGAGCCTTCTGGGTGAAAGCCAGATATCCTATATATATATACTAGATATATACTAGATACTAGATATTATATACATTATATACATTATATATAATTATAATAATAATATAATAATATAATATAAATAATAATAATATAAATATAAATAATAATAAATAATAATAATAATAAATAATAATATAATATATAATTATAAACATTATATATAATTATATTATATATACAGGATAAGTAGAAATACTAGATCGTCATGCGCGTGCTCGAAGCGCGCGCCTATGTGAATTTTTCTTGTATGAATGTTGAAAGTTAATAACGAAGAATCTTCTAAAGGGGAATGTCATTACAAAATACATTATTTTCCTTAGTGTCAAGTGGTGAGAGGATTTACGGAATTTGTGTGGTGGGTGTGAGTGGAGTGTGAGGGTGGAAGCCGAGGAGGTGAGTAGGGTTGTGTGGGGTGAATTGGGGAGAGAAAAAGTAATCTTGAGCGTAGGGGTGAGGTGGGATTTGAGTAAATTGGGAAAGTGAGGTTATGTTAGCAAGGAATCGGGGGAATTTGTGGTCAGGAATATTGGGCCCTCGAGGGTCAAGTGTGGTGCTCGAAAATTTGTGGGGGTGTTAAGTGAGAGAAAGGGGCGTCTGCAAGGGCTGTGAGAAATTTAAAAAAGGAAAAAAGGGAAATATAGGGAGAATTTGGCGGCAATAGAGACAGCATTCTGCAGAGACATCTGGCGGTTGAGAAGGGTACTGCATGGAGTGGTCTCAGTTACCGGCTGCAGAGCGGGAGGTGGGTAGTGAGTGTACGAGTAGTGAATTTGACGGGGAGGAAATTTTCCACGTGCCACGACGGCCAACAGCCCGTGGCTCGGTGTCTGGTGTCGCGTCAGGGAGAAGGAGAGAGCGGGACGGTGAGAACGAAGGAAGGGAGAAGGTGAGGGAGAGAACTTCGAGCGGAAGTGACGGGGAGGATCTCTTGAAGAGGAAAAGAGACAGCCAAGAGAGCCCGGACAAAAGCGTGGTAGATAGCCCATTTAAAAAAAGCGGGAGAACTAGGAGGACACCCCCTCCCCCCCGCAAAATGGACGGAAATGTGGAGAAAGAGGCGCTCGGTATGCTGATAGGCGAGATCAGGGGGTTGAGGGAGGAATTAAGAATTAGAGATGAGAAATGGGAAAAGGAGATGAAAGAGATGAGGGAGAGAGTAGAGGGGTTAGAGAGGGAAAGGAAAGAAAAAGATGCTAAAATGAAGCAGATAGAAGAGGAAAATAGAGTGTAGAAGGAAAGGACGGAAAAAAGGCTTGAGAAGATGGGGGGCAGGACGCAAATGGAAGTAGAAGGCGGAGGTGGGGGGAGCGAGATTAAAGGTATTTGGGAGAGGGTAGAAAAGATGATAGAAGAGAAAGTGGGAGAGCGTAGGAGTGAGAACGAAGAGAGGGCAGATAGGGAAAGGTTAAGGGCAATGGAGCTGAGAATGGAGAGAAAAGAGAAGGCAGACAGGAGGAATAATATTGTGGTAAAAGGGTTGAAGCTAAGGAGCGGGGAAGAAAGAGGGGGCATGGAAGCGCTGCTACAGATCATAGGGTTGGTTAAAGGCAGGGTAGGAAAAGTTTAGTTGGAGGGGAGAAAAGACAAGGAAGTGGTGGTTGTGGAGATGGAGAGCTGGGAAGAAAAGTTGGGGGTAAAAAAAAAAAAAAAATTGATTAGCATTTCGAACTCGAAAGTTCATTGCCTCACTACCCGATTCGGGTAGTGTTTCTAGGTGGATAAATACTACCAGTGTGGGTCCACCACTCCCACGACGGGTCAACAACACGCAGTATTCCCCGAACGGTCACCCATCCAAGTACTAACCGCGCCCAACACTGCTTAACTTCAGTGATCTAACGGGAACTAGTGTTTTCAGCGTGGTATCGCCGTTGATAGTTGGGGGTAATGAGAAATAAAAATAGGATAAAGGATAAGGCAGTTTTCATCGATCACGATTTAACAAGAAAGGAAAGGGATGTGCAGAGAATGCTGAACGACAGGGCTAGAAGGGAGAAGAGTGAAGGGAGATCGGCGAAGGTAGGATATCGGAAAATGAAAATAGACGAGAAAATGTGGGTGTGGGATGAGGAGAAAGATGTGTTGAAGGAAGTGCAGGGGAATTTGTTTCGTAGGCACTAGGGGGGTGGGGGTAAGGCAGGGTAGAGGAGTAGTGAAGGTGCTGTATTGGAATGTAGCAGGGGTAAAGAAGAAGGACGAGGAGTTCTGGCGTTATATCCAGGAATTCGACGTTGTGGGACTGGTAGAGACATGGGTAGGAAGAAAGGAATGGGATAGGATAGAGCTAAAGCTGCCAAGGGGGTATAGGTGGAGACTTCAAGAGGCGGTCAGAGTGAAGAAGAAAGGAAGGGCCAGTGGGGGAATTATAACCGGGGTTAGGGATGGATTAGAAGAAAAAGTTCATGAAGAGGAAGAGGGGGAGGGAGTGCAAATGAGGGGAATAAAAATAGGAGGCATAACCTGTAAGTTTGTTACAGTGTACAATAAGGAGGGGATGGAAAGAATTAAAGAAAGGGTGGAGGACCTGCTGGGCGAAAGAGAGGAGAGTATGGTGATAGTGGGTGGGGATTTTAATGCGAGAATGGGGAGCGAAGGGGGACTGTACACGGAAGGGGAGAGCTTCGAAAGGAAATCGATGGATATGATAATAAATAAGGAGGGGGAGATTCTAAGGGACTGGATGGAGGAAAGAGGCTGGGCGGTGGCGAATGGTATGGCAACGGGGGACAAAGAAGGAGAATACACATACGTAAGTAAGGTCGGGGTATCGGTGATAGATTATGTGGTTATGAATATGCAAGGATGGGAGGAGACGGAAAAATTCGCAGTAGAGGGGAGGGTGGAATCAGACCATCAGCCATTGAGTCTATGGATAAGAGGTGAGGGTGGCGGAAGACAAGGCAGGGAAGAAGTCTCGAAAGGGGAGAGGGTGACCTTGACGAGGGAGGCGGTGGAGAAGTATCAAGAGGAGCTATGAAAGGTACGCTTTGGAGGGGAGTCAGTGGAAGAGATATGGGAGGATCTGAAAGAGAAGGTGAAAGGGTGTGAGCGAAGGAAGGTATTTAGAAAGAAGAAGAAAGGAATGGTGAAGCCGTGGTGGGATAGAGAATGTAAAAAGATGAAAAGGAAGGTGAAGAGGAAGTACAAGAAGTGGAAAGAGGGTAATGCGAGGAGGAAGGAGTGCGTAGGAATGAGGAAGGGGTTTAGAGTGATGTGTAAGAAGAAAGTACGGAGGGGCGAGGGATTCCCAGGAGGGTGGATAGAAGGGTTAATAGTGCCACTGTATAAGAAAGGAGATAGAGATAGGCAGGAAAATTATAGAGGGATCACGCTAATGAATACGGCGTATAAAGTATACGCGATGGTGGTGGCAGAGAGACCGCGGAAGGTTGTCGAGGGGAAAGGAATATTGCCGGAGACGCAGGCGGGATTTAGGGCGGGTAGGAGTACTATCGACAATATCTACGTGCTGCAGCACGTGGTGGATAGAGAATTAGCGAAGAAGGGGAAGAGAGTGTAAGCGTTTTTTGTGGATCTCAAAGGCGCGTTTCCGTCGGTGGATAGGGGGAAGTTGTGGGAGGCGATGGAGGATAGGGGAGTAGAAAAAGGCCTAATTGAGAGGGTAAGGGAGATATATGAAGAGACCAAAGACAAGGTAAGAGGAGGGGAGGGGATTTCGGAGGGATTCTGGATGGATAGGGGCTTAAGGCAGGGGTGTCCTCTGAGCCCAACGCTGTTTGCGATTTTAATTGCGGATATGGAAAGTAAGCTGGAGGCTGGGGTGGTAGGAGGAGTCAGGATAGGAGGGGTTAGAATTTGGTCACTAGCGTATGCAGATGACATAGTGTTGCTGGCAAATAGCGACGAGGCCTTAAAGGAGATGATGAAGAGGTTGAGAAGATACCTGGATAAGAAGGGGTTAGAGTTGAATGCGGAAAAGTCCAAGGTTATGGTGTTCAGAAAAGGAGGGGGAAGGGATAAGGGAGGAGAGTGGAAGTGGAAGGGAAAGAAGGTGCAGGAGGTGAAAGAGTTTGTGTACTTGGGCTTCGTGTTTCGGAGTAATGGGGAACTGGATGGTCACATAAAAGAGGGAGTGAGGAGAGCAAATGTCGTGATGAGGCAGGTGTGGGGGTTGGGAAAGAAGCTATTCGCAGATGATTTTGGATGGAGAATGAAGCTGTTTGATTCGCTAGTTATGAGTGTGCTATTGTATGGAGTGGAGGTGTGGGGGTGGAAGGAAAGTGAAGAGGTGAATAGAACGCAGGAGAGGTATGTAAAGTGGACCCTGGGATTGGCAAGGAACACGCCTAAGTATATTGTCAGGAGGGAGACGGGGAGAACGAGTGTAGGGATTCTGGCAGGGAGCAGGGCGTGTAAATATGAGGAGAAATTTTTGGAAGAGGGGGGAAGTAGGCTGGTTAGGGAGTGTTGGTGGGAGAAGGAGAACAGGGGAGGGGGTGGGAAGATGGAGGCAGAGAGGGAACGGTATTTTAGAATGAATGGACTGCAGATGGATGAAGTGAGAAGGTTGCACGAGGAAGGAAGGAAGGTTTATGAATTGGTTAAGCAAAACAGCATGGAGAGAGAGAAGACAGAAGGGGAAGAGAGAATAAGAGAGTCAAGATTTAACGGGAACTATGTGTGGATTATGCCAAGGGCAAGAGCGCAATATTTGTGTGTGAAAGGAGAGAAAGGAAGTCAGGAACTTATAGCGAGGATGAGGTGTGGGTGTATGGAGGGTTTCAATAGGTTCTGGCTCCCTCGGGAGAAGAGGATATGTGAACTGTGTGGAAAGGGGGATGCAAGAGTGGAGCACTGGTTGGAGGAGTGCGTGGAGGTGGAAGGAAGTGAGATAAGCATGGAGGCACTGTTGCATGAAAAGGGGGAAAAAAGGCAGTAGCATGGGTGAACGGAGTGCTGGGTAAGATGGAGATGGAGAGAAGGAAGGAGGAAGAGGAATGGAGACGGAAAGATTGTAAATAGGAGAGAAAGTAGATATAAGTAACATGTAAATATTGTAAATAGTAGATAAGTAGTAGGTATTAGAGCGAAAACAGAGGTTAACAAGCGAGGCAATGCGAAAAAGTAGGGACATGCGTGCGGGGCGAGGCGAAGCGAGGAAGGCAAGACGATAAAAGCGTGCGACTTAGAGATAAGGAATGGATGGATGTTAGTCTTTAACGGTTAGTTTTTAAGAAAATTTTGTAAAAATGGAAGTGTAAGCAAGTCAATTTTTTAAGGCCAGCAGGCTGAAAAATAAACGTTTATCTATCTCTCATATTACATTTTTAAAGATATAAGTAAGTAGTGAATTATAAATTTTTCGTAATATGTTGTACGGAAATGGAATATATATTTTCTGAAATTCAGATATCAGTAATTTTAAGTATCGTTGGGGGGGGGGGGGGCCTTCAAAAAAATAACCAATTTCGGACAAAACACCTTATGTATGATTTGATTAGAAACGCTTTACATTCCGAACATATAAAGTAAAAAATATTGCGTTTTCAACAAAATAGATGACTATTTCACGAAATTGATGTCTACTTAACGAAATAGTTGAATTTTCAGCAAAAAAATTAATTTTCGATAAAAGAGTTATATCTCCATCCAAGAAAGATTTATGGAGTCAGAAATTTCAACCGAGCACTTTTATTTTCAACCAAAAAAGATCTGAAAATCACCGTTCCTCTGTTATTGATACATATTATGAAAAAATTCATATTTCAAAATTATTTAATTTTTACTTATATATATATATATATATATATATATATATATATATATATAT
>CAKNXH010048576.1:0-13757 GCA_932178445.1 Andricus quercusramuli
AATTTTAGACCATTTTTTTCAAAATTTGAAAATCATATGTACGGCCGCTTATAGTCATCGAAAATTCAAACAATTTATCAGGAATAACATTTTTTGATAAAATCAAAATTTTCAGAGTTACGGCATTTTCAAAATCCAAAAAAAGAAACGAAAATTAACATTTTCAGCCAAACAACGCACTATACGAAAAAAAGTCGAGACAAGAAAAGTATTTCTTTTTCAACGCCCTACAAGATTATCATAACGACTTTTTGAATTTTCTCGAAAAATCGAAAATTCACATTTTTATTGCACAAAAAATAATTAAAAATCCAAAAATTCAATTTTACGGCAAAAATATGCAAGATACGACAAATGACGATGAAACAAAATTTGTGCGTAAAAAACAAAAAAAAAAAAAAAAGAGTTATTGGCTCGTCGTTTAGAGGTTGGCCGGGAATTAGCCGATCGAAACATGGGAACTTCTACCTAATACAACGCTGCTGAGGGCTGGTGAACTTCTCAGAATAAGACGTCAACCAATTGTGAGTCTCTCGGTTTCCATTCCTTGCACCCCCCCCCCCTCCCCCACCTTAATATAAAGAGGGTGCTAAAAAATTCTGGGGATCCAACAAGAAAAAGCTATAACAGGGAAAAGTTAGTTAGCTTATGCTTAGAAAAGGACGTATTTATTACAAATACTTGGTTTATACATAGAATGATCCACATTTACACCTGGCGTAAAGAAAATAGCCACATTATAATTGACACCGTTATTGTGGATACAAGACAAGAGAACTCGTCAAAGATACAAGAGTCATGAGGGGCTCTGAATGTAATACTGACCATCACCTTCTAGTCTCCAAAATGAGCTTAGGGCGGGGATGGAGAAGAAATAGAACCAAACAAACGAAACAAACGCGAAACAAGATAAAAAGTTTACAGAAACCGGGATATTCGAAGATACATAAGAAGCCATAGAAACACGAGAGCTCGCATGAAAAAATGCATGGACGTGAAGGAAGGTATAGAAGTATGCCAGGACCTGAGACACTTATAGGCCCAAGTGAGGGACCGCACACACAATAATTTTTTGAGGCTCTTCACTTGGGGTGGTCACTAGAGAGATTGATCAGCCACCTGGGTCGGAGCAATGTTGCGGGACGAACGTGTTATTTAAATAAATAACATGCAAATTCTAGATCCATCTAAAACATGTATATCTCCTTCCCCACATTACTATTTTCCAACCGTGCGATTCACGCCTACCCCGAAAGGGAAATGGCCTAATGGTATAATAATAATTAATGTTCATGGTACTTGAAAATTCGAACAATTTATTCTATTTTTACATTCTCATCCAGAGAAGGTATTAGATTTGTGTAAAATTTGACCCCTCCCCCCATTTGTGTCAAATGTCCATTTTTCAATAATCATTCAAAAATGTATCATATATATGTTCCAAAAACAACTTAGATACTTTTTTTGGCCCCTTTTCAGATAGTTGGAAGAAATCTTTCTGATTGTATGATTTATTTTTTATTAGACAGATACGAAAATGTACGCCGAAGTGAAGGAAGTTCCTTCTTCATTTTAAAGCAAATACAAATTTAATAATTTTTATTTGAAGAACATTGAACATAAAATATTGTCATTGCGAACCGCGACAACCAAATGGCGCGCCGTGATCGCGATCAAACTTTTGAGTTTACATTAAACGATGAACAGAAACGAGCGTGGCGCAAGACTTACATGATTTGTAAACGAAATATCGAGCGCGAAGCGCGAGTGTCTTGATGAGAATGTATTCCTTAAGGTCGATAGAACCTTAAGTAAATTAGTTCCTCTTTCTATGTAAAGTTAACATAATTAAACCAAACGCAGGTCATAACGATGAAGCTAACTAAGAGAGCATTAGCCCGCCAAGCGCGCAATAGTAAGCACATGAAGTGCGAAAACCAAGATGAACCGAGCTTAAAGCGTCAGGCAAATGTGTCCGAGCGCGTAGCGCGAGGTGAATATATTATCGAGCGCGAAGCGCGAGATAAACATATCATCGAGCGCGAAGCGCGAGATACAACAGGTGCGCGCCCTAGGCGCGCTCAAACTAGCGAGCGAAGCGAGCCGCGCGCGAAGCGCGCGATGAGAATGTGCCCGCGAAGCGGGCAGATTTTTTATTAATATTTTTACAGAAAACGATAGTATTTTACATTTTTGAATATGGGCATTTAACGTCCTAAAAGAAATTTTAATTGCACGTAAATTATTGTCGAAACTTGCAAGCCGTCACTACATAATACAAGATTGCACAATAGCTGAACTACATATTTTTCGAAAAATTTGGAAAAGTTGTTAGAATAATATTTGAGGACTTTCAAAAAGCAACTTTTTTCTCATGTGAAATTTCTTCATAATTTGGTTAAAGATTTTCGTTTTTTTTTTAATTTTGAAAATTCTGTCACTCTTATGTATGTATGTATCTATGTATACTATTCAGCCATTTCCCTTTCGGGGTAGGCGTGACACTACCCGATTCGGGTAGTGTTTCTAGGTGGATAGCTTCTTGTAGTAAATAACTACAAGTGTGGGCTCAACACACCCACGATACGCCAACAGCACGCAGTTAGTAATATTCCCGAATGGTCACCCATCCAAGTACTAACCGCGCCAAACACTGCTTAACTTCAGCGATCTAACGAGAACTGGTCTTTTCATTATGAGGTGTGCTAATGTTATTCTCTTTTGTCTACTTCTTTCTTAAGATAAGTTTATCAACAGTGCCATCTTAATATAAGATTTAAGTAACTTCTCACAGCATATACTCACATGAACTCACTTACTTTTTTTTATAACCGATAATGTCGTTAAATGGACATTTTTTATATTAAATCAGGGTTCTAGGAATATGTACAACTACACTCTGCATTCTACATCTATATATTTATATATTTCTACATCTCTGTATATTGTTTTATGTGTATACTCTGTTCACCTCCCAAAGATGCTTTATTGTCCTGTGAGTTTTTTCTCAATAAATTAAATTAAATTAAATTGAAAATGTATCATTTTCTGAAATTATTAACGTAGACAATGAATATTCGGAATCAAAGTTTTTTTGAAAGACAATTTTCGATTATTTGAACAATTATTATCACTTGCTCCTTGTTCTGGAAATGATGTAGAAAATTCAAGTTTTTTCAAATCTCTTCCACTATGACGCTCATTAATCAGTACTTTCCTGTCACAACGAAATTGGTCTGAAAAACAACTATCCATAACGAATATTACGGTATCAGTTCTGAGATGAAATAATACTGAATAGTTATCAGCACACATAGTGTCAGAGATTCAAAAAAACTAGAGTTTTCTACACAATGGTGGAATGAAATTTCAAAGAAGTAGTTAAAGTTTTGAGCGTGTATTCAAATCTTTAATGAAAAAGATTAGTTTACTATCAAAATAGGAGAATTTGAAAGAAAATATATAAATTTAGAACAAAATTGTCGAAACGTTAACTAAGAATGATTGATTTTCAACCAAACACGCGGAACTCGAATTAATAAAATTGATTTTTCACGAAATATTTCAACTTTAACCTTCAAAAAGTCGATTCATTTCAAATAAGTCGAAAAAGTCACACGATCCTAGTAAACTAAGTTACGCATCTTTTTAAATCTTATGTGTTACGGTAGGTTATTGTCTTTAGGTCACACTTATTACGTGTATACTTTCATATAATTTATGGTAAAGACCTTTAAAAGTGTAAGATTTTATTCTTTTTTGGTTAGAATATTTTATTTCATTTGGAGAGTACAAAATAACGCACACGTATTTTATCATGTTGTTGTTTGTTCTTTATTCCAAATTCAATTTTCTCGATAGTTTTAAATGATTTGAAGAACTTTCCATTTTAAAAAATTTTTTTGTTACATACATAGTCTGTAACCAGTTAAAACCTTTCATTTGAGATGAAAATTTAATAATCATATCTCCGAAGGACAATCTTGAAACTAATAACGTAATCTCACATATATGTGAGATAACGACTACTTACTCTTATATTTGTACTCTGATGATGTAATAGAATATTCTCCAGTTAAATTTGTTGAATCACTTATTAACTGAAGCATTAATCAGTTTTATCTCTACATTGCGAAAATGAGGAAGGTCTATACTTTCGTTTTCACTCTGGCGGCCATCTTTAATTATATTGGTGAATATACAAATATAATACATATATATCATTTTCATTATATATTCCATATAATACATGCATGAAAACGGCCATTTCTCAGGCCTGTGGAGCGAACATAAAGCCCCCCTTTCCAGATAATATTCTTATGATGGCCATTTGTATATTTATGTCGTCAAGAATTGTGACGTCATCTAGTGTTGCTGCCGAGCGAGAAATCATGAGGAACGAGACGGGTCGAGACAAGACATACCAGCTGTCTTGGTATTCCTCGTCTCGTTCTGCCTCGTCTCATTTTTCCTCGTCTCGTGTCATCCTTTCTCGTTCCTCGCCTCGGGTTTCCCAAGGAGTGCGGCAGATGAGCGCTAGCAAAGCGGGCAGCTCGCGGGAACGTTCTTTTGCCACTGTGACGCGCTAATGCTAATTAGCGTTCTTTAATGAATAGTCAAAGTCGAAATCTGATTACATATTATACTTGTTTGTTCATTACTGATTAATTTAATATCAAACACAACTATGTTACTCCTTGTAATATTTGGAAATGTTTTTGAATTCCTTAAGCCCTTTGAAAATATGCAAAATCTATGTGAAATCTTAAAATTTCTGTTGAATTTTTTGGAATCTTTCAAAATTTTTGAATAATGATTAATATTTTGCGGTTGAGCGAAGTTGTAAGGAAAGAAAAAAAATCTTACATTCTCTTCAGAGAAGGTATTAGATTTGTGTTAAAATTGACACCCCCGCCCCCCGTTTTTGCCAAATTTCCACGTTTTGAGACATTCTGAACCCATAAAACAGGTTTTCGCGAATGTGTTTGTCTGTATGTGTGTATGTTTGTATGTATTTGTGGATGTATGTAGATTTTCAGTCTGTCATCACGATGATTTGCGGAAGAATTGACTGATTAGATTGGGCTTTGGTAAAATCTTCAAGTGTCATGAAATGAAGGTCAAGTTCGTTTTTTTTCAAGTTCATTCAGATATTTAAAAACGTGACGGAAGGATACTAATAGTACTCAAAAAGACGAACAATTTTTTTCTATTCTCTCTATTTTATTTCGATTCAGCCAAACCCTAAGGTATACGCGTCACGAGGGACCCGCAAGGTAACTTTTCAGTGCTGAGGCATTTCAAATTATGACATTTTTTACATACTTGAATATACGAATATACATACATGAATACACAAACGTACATACATGGATTTTGTAGGGGTGAATTATAACGTCAATTGTGTCCTGATCATTTAAGTTTATATAAGACTTATTACTGACTTATTCATTACTTATTACTCATTATAAATTCAAATTTCATGAAATTAAAAAAATTTGAAGTAGTCAAAGTGATTCAAGTAGGTACGATCTTTCGATTTTTTAAATATCTCGTCCACTATATTCTATTTACCAAACGTAGACATTAGAAACCACAATATTTTTAAATTATACTTTGAAATATGAAAAGAATTTCTTTTTAAGAAAAGAAGAAGTAATTCGCAAATGAGATTTTGTTTTTGAATATAGCTCTTTGACATCATGATAATTTCTGAACGAAAATGGTACTGAAATTATCTCGAAGTGACTAACTTGCATTAATTACTGTCGGAGTTATTTTGTTGTGAACTTGAAAGAATTTAAAAGAATTTTATCTAGTTCATGAGAACTCCAGGTGATTTTCAACGAATTCAGAATAATTTGCACAAAAAAAAAACAGAACAATGAGTTGCGTTGAATTCAAAAATAGTGATCCTCAATCTTTTTTAACCTGACATTTTCTCGGCACAACTTTTCTTCACAGAATCGTTCACTTATAATTTTGAAGTATTTTATACCAAAAAAGAGAATAAAGTATCAAGCTCCTCTTGAAATGTTTTCAACAAGACACATGAATCCCCTATTTCTTTTCGCAGAATTAAGTTCGCAGTCAAGCGGAGATTGCCCTGATACTCCCCGCCCGGTTCACTGTCGCTCTTCTTCTTCTTCAAGACGTATACCTCAGGCTCCTGAGGAGCATCCTCTTCGTGTCAGGGACAGGTCACCTCCTGGTAGGCTTCCTTCTCCTAAAATACTTGGATACGCACTTGGACAACTTGGATACATTCGTCTTATTCCCCGCACAAATTCAAATCTACGATTCGAATTTCGAAGATATGTTTTTCCTGCTAGTTATCCGATTAGATTGCGAACAGAAGAAAAGATTTTTGTTTCCGTGCCAAACCAAGAACATATTGTAGTATCGACATCCAATGGTGACATTTATGCAATATTAGAGTATACCGGAATTCTTCGTGGAATATATACGACACATAAATCTAAATCGAGAATCAAAGTGAATATGATAAGCGGGGCAGTTTATAATTTGACCCCAGATGAAAGGCGAGATTGTCCAGTGGGCAACCGTAACCCAATCTTTCCCAAAAGTTTCATTAAAGCTTCATCAGCTAACGATTCACTACAGTCCGAACGGTATCCTAATAGCGAACCTAACCCTGGTTCTTCTTCTTCTGATAGACAACATTCACCTGACCGGACTTTTCCTCAGGAGACTAATCTCCATACTGAAGCCTTGTTGCCTCCTGGTTGGTCGCCCTCTTCTAAAGTATTCGGATATGCACTTGGACAACTTGGATACATTCGGCTTATTCCCCGCACAAATCAAAACCTACGATTCGAATTCCGAAGATTCGTTTTTCCTGTCGGTTATCCAATAAGATTGCGAGCAGAAGAAAATACCTATGGTCCCGTGCCAGCCCAAGAACATATTGTAGTCTCAGCATCCAATGGTGACATTTTTGCAATATTAGAGTATAGCGGGATTGTTGTTGGAATATATTCGACAAATAAAAAGCATGCGAGAATCAAAATAAATATAATAAGCGGCGAAGTTGATAATTTAACCCCAGATGAAATGCGAGATTGTCCGGTAGGCAAGCGAAACCCAATTTTCCCTTACAATTTCATTAAAGCTTTATCAAATGACGATTCACTACAGTCTGGATGGAATCCTAATGAAGAACGTCAGCCTGGTTCTATCCCTTCTGACAGACAATATTCACCTGCCCGGACTTCTCCTCAGCAGCTTCCTCTTCGTGCCGGGGACAGGTCGCCTCCTGGTGGGCCTCCTCCTTCTCCTCCTACAATACTTGGATACGCACTTGGACAACTTGGATATCTTAGGCTTATTCCCCGGACAAATCAGAACCTACGATTCGAATTTCGAAGATACGTTTTTCCTCGTGGTAAACCAATTAGATTGCGAACAGTAGAAAAAAGCTATTGTCCCGTGCCAGCCCAAGAGAAGATTGTATTATCAGCATCCAATGGTGACATTTTTGCAATATTAGAGCACAGCGGGGTTCTTCGCGGAATATATTCGACAGATAAAACCCATGCGAGAATCAAAATAAATATGATGAGCGGCGCAGTCGATAAGTTAACTCCAGATGAATTGCGAGATTGTCCAGTAGGAAAAAATCATCCAATCTTCCCCCAAACTTTTATTAAAGCTTCAGATAATTACGATTCACTGCAGGCAAAAACGAATCCTCATAGCGAACCTAATCCTGGATCTTCTTCTTGTGTACGACAACATTCACCTGCCCGAACTTCTCCACAGTAGCCTCCTCGTCATGCCAGGTCCACGTCTCCTACGGGCAGGCCTTCTTCTAATGAAATACCAGGATTTGCACTTAGGCAATTTGGATATATTTGCCTTATTCCTGAGACAAATCAGCACCGGCAATTCCAGTTTCGAAGATACTTTTTTCCAGCCGATGAAGAAATTCGATTGTTTGTAGGAAATGGTAAATTTGTACCCACGCAAAACCAAGAATATAGTGTGTTATCAACATCCAATTGTGACGTTTTTGTGATACTGGAGTATACTGGGATTCTTCGTGGAATATAATTATAAGAAAGATAGAAATCATTCAAGAATGAAAATATATATGATAAGCGGTGACGTTGAGACTGTGACATCAGATTACCTGAGGGAATGTAATGTTGGTAGATATTATACAATCTTTCCAACCCTTTTTCATGAAAGTTGTTGCAAATTGCGATTGACTGCAGACTGTGTATCATTAATTCAATAAGAAAATTGTAAATTGAAACATAATAATCCTTGCGACCTTAAGTTGGATCAAAATTAAATTAAAGCATTGAAACAACATTGTATTTTTTTCTTCGATTTCTCATTTGAATAATTGTTTTGGAAAATTTTATGTCAATGCAAATAAGGATTTTCCGCGTGCGAGATTATAATTTTCAATATTGAAAACCTGTCAAGGAGCTGTAATTAATTTAATAATTTGTTCAATTTTGTGGGATCGTGATTACGATCCTGTTAATTCAAGGTGTTTCTTTTTTCGGCTGCCATATTACCATTAAATATCAATGATGAAAAGGGTTTCCCGTTGAATAACTGACGCACTGACTCTAGTTTTGATTCTAATGTACTCAAATTGGTAGAAAATGAAATGGAAAATAGATGGCAAAATTTCAAAGGATTCCAGAAAACGAAAGCGATTTCATATTTGACTTACCCCAAATTATAACCAGCGTCACATTTCATTCGCCCGGGGGAAGGAAGGAGTGGGCGAGGATTACATTTCCCGTTCTTTGGAAAGGATGTAACTCCTCCTCTTGGCTTCTAATCGTTTGTTCACATAGGAAGGACCTTGGGAGATAAGGAAATGCAACCACGAGGACGGTACGTAACAGACCCACCCTGGATATTTTGGTTATTTTTCTCAAAAACTGGGTCAAAATGAAGAGTCCTTTCCAATGCTAGTTGGGTTGAGAATTTTCTTCCGGTAAAATTTGTTACATATGTTACCATAAAACATTGTCCAAAGAATATCTAGCCCAGCATCTAGAAGTTGATTAGCTGATATCCTGCAGCTATCCAATCCGGCTCCCATCATTCTCAGCATTTGATTCAAAGTGTTCGTGTAGTTTATTTATGGCACACGTTCTTTAATTTGAATGAACGTCACTGCAGTAATGTTTGCATCAAGCTTAAGCTGATTAAGCTGTCTTTCTGGATTTTCTTCTCTCAGATGTATTTGCTCGAGATCAGCTCTCAAAACATGGATTTGTTGCACAACGAGGTGAGATAAATTCTTTCGGGCATTATTTACCTCGTTCAATTATGTGTCTAATAGTTGCTCATCATCATAGGTGACAAGCCATGAAACAGGTCTAATTATTCCTGGCAGAAATACTAGCATCGGAGTTGCTCTACGTCTTCTGATGTTCGTCGCTAGGTTTTGTGAATGAAGGTTTTGGTCCTACGTTCCAGTTTTTGCATCTCGAGTCAAACGTCCTTCAAATGGTTTTCAGCAACATTATGTTTCCTATTCAATTCGTAAGATCCGAACATGTTAATGCCGTCTTCGTCGTATGTCACTCTGCGATTCTCCAGTAGAGATTTGTTTCTGTCGCAGTATGTCTCAAGGAAATTCTGATCTTTTTTTACGTTCATGAAAATAGTGAGTCCTCAGATACTAACATTTCTTCACATAAGTCCCTTCCTCTCGTAGTAGATTCTGCTACTGCTGGCAAGGGAAGTGATCATGGAAGGATGTTCGCCCTGTCTAAAGCCGTTCGCTGCGTATACATCACATAGAAGCATCCAAATACAATGACCATACATTTTAGGACATTTGAACAGTTCTCCTTTTATTTTCTTCCCTATGAAGAATGCTTGCGCTTAGATACTCTTCAAGTTATTTAATTTAAGATATATCAATTGAAATGTAGTTATACCTCTAATTGAATTACATTTGATTACAGTATAGGATTTACTTAAGGGTAAGAGCAGTGAATACGCATGAAAGAAAGCATCAGCATGTGTTTCAGTATTTGCACCGCCCTTATTTTTGGGTTGCGATGGCCAAGATTTTAATCCCCACCACAGAATCATTTCAGAATAAAATTATCCTGTATTTCTTCAGTAGACAATGCTTGGAAATAACTATCGAAGTTATTTTGTAGTGAATTGTATCACCCCCTGAATAAATTGAGGAAAATTGTGGAGAGAAAAAGAAACATTCGATCAGTGCACCAACCCGGAATTACTTGAAACAAGATAATTCTTGAGTAATCATGGACTTTATTTAATTTATTCGAATTGATTATATTTTCAATCTTTTGTTTATTTTATAGCTTTAGTTCTAATTCCTGTGCTTAACTTGTTTCACAAAATACTCTAAGGTTGGCCTAATGTTTTGTAGATTGCTAATCATGATTATACAGTTACTTTATGTAGATGAAGAAAAATAATACATTTTTTTCATTCTTTTAACCGGCTGACATCTTAAATACCTCACGCTTGTCGGCATGTTTTATAAATCGCGAGGCTCATCACTTTCTAGAATTATATTATGATAATCGGTTGGTGCTTCGACCTTTTATGGATCATGACGATTCTTTGAATATCGTTTAATCAGACGAGTAGGTCATGCGAGTAGGTACAACAGGTCTCTAGGTGGTCTTCAGATGGAAACGAGGTAGGAACCCGTGCGGTTCTTCTAAAAACTAGTTCGAAGGGAGTAAACTCCGTCACTTGATGAATCGATGTGTAGTACGTAAACATGGCGTGATGTTTGATGTCATCTGTTAACATTATATGGCTTCTCTCCAGGGATCTATTCGTTCGAGGACGTTACCCGGAACTCGACAATCTTTTTATGTTAAAAAGTTGTTTCATTTTCCTCATAATTTCACTCACAAAGGCTTTTGAGCACTCAGGATGCGCTTCCGGTCACCGTGGTGAGAGAAGAGGTGAGTTGCAACGGAATGGATACAACTTTGCAATACTTGCTGAAGTTGTCCTACGTAGTTAGTATACGCCGGTTCCAATTCGGGGTCCTATGGAGCTTTCCTACAATGTCAAGTTACACTTTGTCAAATACGCCGAATGGTGTATCGGTAATCTCCATTGGTTCGTACGTGAGGGCTCCATCAGTTTATTCTTCAGACAACTACACAAATTTTGTATATAGTTATTTATTTGGTCCAGCAGGCCGCGCCATGTGAATCGTTCTCGGACGCACCTACACGTTTTTGGCAAGCCTAAGTTTCTATGGACCTCTCGTTGAAATGGTTTATTGAAGTCGCCGGCCTTCTGCCGTGATTTTTGATGTTTTTCGAAAACCTTTGAGAAGCTGCTCACTTTGAGCGTGAATTCGTCATCATGAAATTCTCCACAGGAATCTTGCTTTTTCAATTTTTGCAAAAGTTCTTCTTCATTTTCAACGTCAGAGACAAAAGTGCAAGGAATCTGAATGACAGAATCAATACCTCCATTAACGCAGAAGCAGGATTGTTGATCTGCAAGTGATTTTTTAAACTTTTTTTATTGATTCTTCTAAACCTTCCAGATTAAGTCCATGAATCTCCTCAATATCGCTGTCTTCGGTGTCCACCTGAGGTGGGCTGATATCCACTATGACTTGTTGCGGAGTTGTAGGGTCCTTATGATGAAAACTTGAAGATTCGGTCTAGAAGGTGCTGGTTCCTTGTGCGGAATCTTGCTCCGTTCCATATTTCGCCAGTTTATCCGCTTCATCATTTCCTTCTATCCCTTGGTGGCCAGGAATATAAATACATGTCAGCTGTGAGGGTTCTGAAGCCGATTTAATCCTAAGAATTCGTCTTTGTTGGCAAAGGGAATTCTTGTCGCAGTTTCCCAGCTGTTCTCTTCTTGTTAAGGCATCCAGACATTTGCGCTGTCGATGAAGAACTTGGAATCTGTAATAATTCTAAGCTGTTGGATTCCCGTGCCTGTGACCCTCGAAGCGGCTACCATGGCCGCTTTGATTTCTGCCGGGTTGATTGTTTGGCGTCCTGTGACTGCTTCCGAGACGTTTAGGGGATAGTTCTTGCTAAAGCAGATGTCAATTCCAGCTAGGGGGTGGCCTTCCGAATCAGAAACCCTTGCCACGTCGATGCATATATCAACGTAGGGATCGCATCACGGAGGTATCCATGGAGCCTCTGCGGGTAAATGCTGGGGTGCGCTTCTACGTGGGTCATTGCTTTTGGAGGGTCGATTACGAAGGTTATTATTACCTACTTCGGATGATGATTCCGATAGAGAGGACTCATCACCGGAAAAGGGCGTTTTTTTATTTTGAGTGTAGGACAGCGATTTCGCAGTCTTGATGCAATTGAGATTCGGTCCATGTTAGGTGCCTTTAAACTCCCCGGAAGTCGGAAACTGTCGTCAAGGTTTAGAACTGGCCTTGTCTTCTTCCTCGGATTCAGCTGATGTCCTGCTTGGAGTTTGGTACTTTTGTGCGATTTCTTGGTCGTTGGGTTCGTAGGTAGCTTGGGCAGACTAGTCGGTTTCGGTTTACTAGGTTTGAACTGGGTAGATTTCACGATGTTCAGATTTTTCTGAGTTGCCGCGAGGGGTTGTGAGTCCTTCCACACGGTGGAGGGGAAGGGGTGGTTTTCTCGGATTGTATTCTAAGTACATCACCGTTGGATTGCTCGTCGAGCACTGGATTTTGAGACAGGGCCTCGAACCAGAGATTTAATTTTCCTATCTTGTATTCGAAAATGAAATCGTAGTTATTTAATGTGATTCGTCACTTAAGAAGTCTGGTGCCCAGATCCTCCAAGCCGAAAGGCTCCCTCCTTATCATATGTTGCTTATTTCACAAGCGCTCATTGCCTTTGTGTAATAGGCGATATGCATGTCCATCCCGTCCTTTTCTTGTGATAGGATGGCTCCCACAGCCTACTTCGAAGCATCTGTGGTGAGTTTAAATTCTTGTTTGAAATCCGAATATCGAAGGAAATGCTCTCGAAACAGGTAATTTCGGATTTCATTAAAACTTCAATGATTACATCATTTCAAATGAAATCTCATTTCTTCGTTGTAAAGAAGATTTTTGAATTGGCATTAGTGTTGATAATATTCATTTTTGTTCTACAATTAATTGAGAAAAATATTATTTCTTCATAATATTAGAAGGTGTTTCTGGTTTCAATCGTGTGAAAAACTGGTAATCTTGCCGACGCGACGTTTCGTGAACATTGAAGTTCACTAAACTGAACTGAGAAGTGAACTGCAATGTACACGAATCGCCGGCAAGATACGTATTTTTGGACACAATTCGAACCCGAAATACCTTCTTTTATTATAATAAATCGTCGTGGAAGTATTATATCTATTATAATTTCTTTGGCTAAGCTTTCAACTCTCATATTGTTCAAATTTCTCTTTTTTTGAAGATTACTTTGTTTAACGTAACTTGTAACTATTTTATTTTGTGTTCGAAATTGATTTTTCTAAATAAGAATTGATTTTTTCTAGTTCAAACTTCAACTTGTTGACTAAAAATTCATGTATTTCGTTTGGAATTCTTCTTTTCAGTTCAAAATTAACTACTTGGTTCAGAATTGAACTGCGTTTTTAAAAATGTATTTTTTAGATGGTTTATTCTTTTAGTTGAGGATTGTGCGATTTGGTTGGAAGTTCAAGTACTTTTGTAAACAAAATTTGCTTTCGATTGTTTATGTAATTGTTTGATTAAATATATATATATATATATATATATATATATATATATATATATA
>CAKNXH010048576.1:13857-24445 GCA_932178445.1 Andricus quercusramuli
TATATATATATATATATATATATATATTAACATTCAGATTATTCAAGAAATATTTTTTGAATACAGAGTAATCCGGATATTTCGAAGTAATTCAGGTAATCCAAGTAATCCACTCATAATCCAGGGTAATCCATTTTTAATCCAGTTCAGTCGAAGCAGTTTAGATAATTCAAGCAACTAGTATGTAATCAAGAGTAATACGAATAATTAGGAGTAATTTACATTGTTGATCCGAATAGTTTGTAAATATATAGTTGAAAATATTTTTTTATTTAAAACTAATTTTTCAACTGAAAATTGTAAGTATTCCATTTTTAGTCGGAAATTTGTCTTTTTTAGCTGAAAATTAATTCATTTTCAACAATTTTTTTGTTTGTAGTAGAAAGGATGTATCTTTTTTATTTGAAAATTCAAATAGTTTGTTGAAAATTCTTATATTTTATTTTTATGTAATGCATAGTTATCCTATGCAATCCAAAGTAATCTCAGGTAATCTCAGTTCATCTCAATTTATTGTTAAAGTTTCGTGTCTCTGCATTTTTTCTTCCTGGAAATATACTTTTTCTAAAAAGCGTTTAACTTGCTCATTTTATGATATACCAATGGAATTAAGCGCAATTATAAAACTTTAAGCAAACATGATGTGATAATAATTAGCGATATGTCTACTGATACCAAAATGATTAATGATATTTTTCCTCAGCTTTATTTCGTGACGGTCATGTGATTTCTCCATCTCTAGATGTTTACCCATTAAAACCATAAGCTTACACAAGTCACTTACAACTGACATGTATCTATCAGTAATGCTCACATGAAGACTGTTGACAAAACGTGGCAGTTCCGTGAAAAAAATTTCCACGGTGCGAATTGACTCATAGCGATCTGATGACGATTATTATACATAGCAGTACAAATATTCCAGAATTCTCAGTCAGAATTCACGAAATCTATTAAATACCAAGAAAAGGAAAAGGAAAAATGAAGATCGCCAGCTACATTCTAATTCTTACATTTTCGGTTCATCTGGATTTTGTTGGTAAGTTTAATCAGGCTGAACAAACTAATAGTTTTTATATTTGTATCCACTATCTGAGGCCAATGAATTCTCTCCTACGATGTTTCTGACCTTTTGCATGTTGTTGGAAATGAAATTTTTCATGTATAGGTATTTTTTGGAACTTTTCCATTCAACTATGATGAAATAAAAGAATTTCAAAAATGATTAGAAAGTACATGCAGAACAAATAAAAGTATTCCAAAATATAGGAGACGTGACTATTTTTACGATTATTTCAAATCAGACTTTATCGCTTCGGAGCATCCTCTCATTTTGTATTATGAAAAATTAACCAGGAGCGTTAGCGGATATTTTCTAAATAGTAGATTATGTGCCAAGTAGAGAAGAACAGCAATTGAAGATTCAAAATTTTTGTTTAAATTTCATGAACATTTATGTGACGGGTTTTCAAAATCTCTGATTATTATTATTCTAAACTCAAAATCACAAAATCCAATATCGCTGATCCAATATGGGTTCAAAAGCAGCTAAAGCAATTTCGAAGAAAAGAAATTTGGAATTAGAATGCTTAATATCATTTTATTTTACACACAGACAGATTTAGAAGCAATGAAACCATTTCAAAAATTATCAGTAATGTATAGATTATACGACATTAGACTTTTCTATTAGAAATATTATGAATATTATAATTTTTTTATTATTATTTCATTAAGCCATTTCCCTTTCGGGGTAGGCGTGACTCGCTCGGTTGGAAAACAGTAGTGTTGGGAAGGAGGTATATATTTTTCAGATTGATGTAGTATTTTCGTCTTATCCATTAAATTAACACTTTCATTCCACAACACTGCTCCCATCCAGGTTGCTGATCAATTTTTCTAGTGATCACCCCGTATGCAGAGCTTCACAAGTTTGTTATGTGAGGGGCCCATTAGTATCCAATGTCTCTTGTTTCAGACGTCATTCACGTTACTCACATTCTTTTTATAAACTATTCGATGCCACACTGCTCTGTCCTGGCATACTTCTCTAACTTCCTTCACGTCCATGCATTTTTTCATGCTAGTTCTCCTGTTTTTATGGCTTCTCATGTTTTCGGATTGAGGTCTCATTCACACATTCTAACCATTCTTTCCGCGGCCTGCCTCTAGGCATACTGTCATTTACTTTACATTTATACACTTGTTAAGTTAGACGTTCATCTTCCATTCTTTCAACATGTTCCAACCATCTTAACTGATTTCTTTCCCATGCGTCAAGTATTGTTTCTTTTGCACCACACTCTTGGAGGATTATTTAGTTTCTCACTTTGTCCATCAGTGTTTTTCTGCAAATTGTGTGCAGAGGTTTCATGCCAATCGCTTTAATTTTACTATTATCCTTTTCTCGACAGGTCGATGCCTCGCTAACGTATAGCACAGTCGACACAAATATAGAATTATCCACTGCCATTTCATCTTTCTTTGATATATTTTTACTTCTGAGAATAGATTCTACACTACTGATAAACTTCTGACCCTCGTGTATGCGCCTATCTAATTCCCCATCTATCTTCCCGTCACTAGTGATTAGGCTATCTAGATATATCTACATATCAAATTGTTCCAATCTCTCATCATTTAGGACAATGTTGCACATTGTTTCCTCACCTTTTCTTTCAAACACTATGATTTTTGTTGGAATGGAAGCTTCTAATGTGTCCCCTAAGGGTTTAAGTTTTTCTTGTATCTCTTCCCTATTCCTTCACACACCCCCCACACACATACTTGATGGTGGGAGGGGGACCTACAGTTTAAGGTGGGTTCCGAACCACCAACAGCAACAACCTTAATTATTTAGAGAACCTTTTTCTCCAGAGGTACCGGTCCCACGACTCTCCGGAGATGAACAACTCCCTTGCTAGGCAAGTGTTCACCGCATGGGCCACCGAGGTTCTTCCAGAGTGCGAGGCGGGAATCGAACCCGCAAGCCGACGGAGTGGGTCCAAAGCCTATGCCTTAACCCCCACGACCATCGTCCCACTCTATGATTTTTTTATTTACGTTAATTTTGAGGCTCATGTTCTTCATGCTTGTATTTAGTTTTCTCAACATTCTTTGCAAGTCTGTGATGGATTCTGCTATAACAACCTTGTCATCCGCAAAAGCTGAACCACGTACCCTCACTGTCTTGAGTTCCACATCTTCTTCGTCCAAGTGGGCTATGAGGACATAACGCATCCTTGTTTAACGCCGTGGATAATATCCAACCAGTCACTCAGTTTCTCACTAACCCTGACGCTCGCTTTGTTACCTGCATATATTTTTTTGTATTGCTTGTAGAAGCCATCCATTGTCTTTGTGCTCTTTGAGGTGTTCCCAAAGTTCACATCTATCCACCTTGTCAAATGCTTTTTCTAGGTCAACAAACGCACAAAAAACTTTTTTTCCTACGTTCGAAATTTTTTCTGTGATCTGTCTCAAGCTAAATATTTGAACCGTACATGATTTCCCTGGCATAAATCCACTTACATAGATCTCCCCATATCTTTTTCTCTATTATTTTCATTACCCTACGAATAAGAATTTTTTAGTATATCTTACCTACGGTATATAATGAGCTTATACCTCTGTAATTATTGCAGTTGCTTTTATATCCTTTCCTTTTGTATATTGGTACGATAATCGCTTTTCTCCACTCGTCTGGGACTTCCCCCATCTCGATACATGAATTTATTAATTCGCACAGCCTTGTGAGATATGAAATCGCCACCCTATTTCAGCATTTCAGCGCTAATACTGTCTACACCAGCAGCCTTACCGTTTTTTCAGTTTTTAATTATATCTCTAACCTCTGTGACATAGACCTTCTCAATTGGGGTTTCTGATGCATTATGTTCTATGTCGCAGTTCTTTTGTTCCATAGCTTCACCTCCTAATGATATTTCTTTGAAAAAGTCTTTCAAAGCGTCTAGTATCCCGTCTGTACCATATAGCATTTCACCTTTGCTGTTTCTCATGCTGACAAATTCTGTATTTTTACTTCCCTTCATCTTTTTAAATATTAGTTTCTTACTTCCTTTAAAGTCGTTTTATATTTTCTTCGCTTCTTCTGTTCTGATTTCATAGCTTCTCTCCGTAACTAGTCGTTTAACCTTCCTATTTTTGTGTCTGTAATCATTTTTGAGACCTATTTTTCTACTCATCGCTAAGACCCGTGGTGTTCAACGTTCTCTTGTGCGCTTCTCTGTTTTCTTGTCGGGTTGCCTCAAACTGGATTGAGCTGTTTTTTACATTTTTTTGTATAGTGCGCTGTTGCGTTAGTGGCTTGGAATTGGAACGATTGGAAAGATCCATGGATCTGTTTTGCCGGTGGAGAGTTGGGTGTGGGTCCATGCTCGGGACTCATCAGCTCTGCATCCACTCGTGATTTTCTCTTTAAGACTAACGCGTGGTTCTGTTTCGTCGTGCTCCTAGTTACTTTCAGTGGGACACGTAAGGGAAGTTCAAATATGATTGAAGGACAGATTTTGTCAAGGCTACTGTCCCTGTGGGATTTGTATTCAAATACAATGTTTTAATGCTCGCCTTCAACAGTCTAAGAAATTACGGATATATAGAGGATATAGATGTTAGGTTGGCGGCAGTTAAAGATTGCGGAAGATAGCACAACTACTTGAATCATGCCTCCGCTCATTTTGAAGTAATGGTCAATGTTAAATGTCCTAAAGTTCTCCAATTCTCGATGTCCCTTCTTGTCCATCGGTGATGTTGATTCCGAGGAGGTAGTACATATAATGGAAATAAACATGAACACAAATCTCTTTGATCTTGCAGAGTTAAGTTCGCGGGATGATTCACCTCATGTACTTCCTCCTAAAAAAAGGTGGCAATCTTCTTCAGGCCAATCTCCTTCGAGCCACCAACATCAACAAGTTGTGTATGGTAAGTAACTTTATTTTTGAAGTAACTCGTTACAGATACGTTACACAGCATATCAACTCGTTGCAGTTCCTTTACTTGAAGAAGTAACATAAATTTGTCTAAAATGTACTATAAATGTTGCACCTCAATCAATTGATTTTCAAAATTTACAAAAAATACGCTATATTTTCATATGTGAAAAATAATAAGTTTGAATATAATTAACACAAGAGGATTACAATTGCCTCCACTACAGATCTGCATCTATTAACTATAATAATCTAGCAGTAATTTCTATTTTGAGAATGTGACACTTTATTAGTATATGTTATGCTACAATCTCATAAAATTCTCTTCAACAGAGAGTCGTTTCCTTGCATGGAAATATTTATCATATATATTGTTGTTACAAAATTGATATTTCAAGAGGAAATCATCCAGACTCTTCAATTGTTGATGAAAAATGAAGGTCAACGGATGTCGTAATTTTTCCTAAAACTGCTAAAAAGCCTACATCTACCATTGATAGAATTGATTATTCTTCATAATCTCTCTTGATTTATTATTTATAACAACTATTATAAATAAAAATTCTTAGTGGTCAGAATTAATTTGACAATTTTTTTTATCAATCTTTGAGACATGGTGGAACCTTGTACACTTTTGACATTTTCTCGTACAGCAAGCCATCATTCATTCACACCCTTGTGAACAATATACTCATATTTTCCATAAATCTACGCTCCCTCATAAGCCGAAATTTTGAAAAATTATTCGCGATAACCTTTCTTTTAAATTTAAATTTTGCCGCGAACTGTATAATTTTTCCTGTTAGCATTTTCAGTATTTGCTCCTTATTGTTCATAACTATTGTCACTAATTAAACCCCTCAATTAAGCAAATAGATTTTTCCAAAATTTTATAATAATCTTTGGTACAAAATAGAACTTTTCTTTCTCAGGATATTTTTTCTTACGAAGAGCCATTATTTCTTCACGGCCTGATAAACAATATATTTTTTTATAAATGTGTGCCCCCACAAGCACGAAGAGATATTATTTATAAAAAATGAATGTGATAAGAAAATATTATCGCTAATAATTTAAAAATTATGGCTTTTAGAGAGCATAGATTTGAAAAGAAAATTGTTTGAACGGCCGTGAAAAAATAATAGCTCGTCGTAGGGGAAGATATCATCAAAGTCAAGGCCATGAAAAATACATTGCTTATAAGGCTATGAATGAATAATGACTTGCTGTGAGAGGAAATGTCGCGAGAGTAAAAAATGTTATCTTGTGGGGAGGATTAGTAACGAAATTAAAAAAAAATCAATTCTGGTGATTGAGGGGCTCTATTAACAATAATTTTCATGAACAATTAAGCAAGAGAGTTCATGAGGAGTGAATAATATTATTAATGGTAGGTATAGGTTTCACAGCAGTAGGTATAGGTTTCACAACAGTAGGTATAGGTTTCACAACAGTAGGTATAGGTTTCACAACACTGACTGGCCCTAATGATTTTTTATTAACAAATGGAGAGAAGACGATTTCCTCTTCAAAATAGCAATTTTTCAACCAAAATTCTCGGAGAGAAGTTTTCATTCGATCAGAAGAATACTTTTTGCTTTCAAGAGATCTCGCCTCGATATAGACAATCTACAATTTGAAATTTGGATAATGAGCAATTTGTAAAAAACAAAACATATTCTTACCATTCATAAAATCTATCACTTTTATCCCGAAAACAATCATTTCTCACGATTTTAAGAAAAATATAATTCTTAAACAAGTTATAATTGTTTGAATAATTGAAAATTATTTACGGAATACTTGGCAACTCGACTTTTGTCAATTGAAAATAATTGTTGAAGAGAAGCCAGCCTCCAGTCTATGACACACGACACAGAGAGAGAGAGAGCACTTAATGAATGTTCGAAGAGTAATCCTCACTCCGTAACTTTAAATTTTGGTACAGGAAAATGTCCCAAAAAATGAAAAATAGCAATTTTGTGTAGAACCCATGCTATAAACATTTTTTTCTAATTTTCCAGTCATTAATTATTTTTATTTCTAAGGTTTCAAGTTTTCAAGTACTTTTACGTAATTTTAAATTGTTCAAATAATTATTCTTGTTTGAATAACATATTTTGTTCAGAAAATCGTTAAAAGTTATCATTTTCTGGAAATTATTACACAATTTACTAATGTTATGAGTGATATTTGTTTGTTTAGGATATTTGGCAATTATCCAAACAATTTGTATAGGCTGTAAATCGTAGAAGAGTATTATTTTCTGGGATTGCTGATGCAGCAAATGAATTTTCAGAGTGAAAGTTTTTCGGAAAGACAGTTTTCCATTATTTGAAAAATTAATATCACTTGCTCCTTGTTTTATTTTAATGAAATTGATCTAAAAAACAACTATCCGTACTGAAGATTATGGTATAAGTTCTGAGATAAAAAAAAATACTGAATAGTTAGCGACACACATAGTGTCAGAGATTCGAAAAAATAGAATTCTCCACACAATTGATAAAATGAAATTTCAACACAATAGTTTAAGTTTGAAGTATGTATTTGAATTTTCAATCTCGAAGATTAGTTTACCACCAAAAAAGAAGAACTTAAAACAAAATATTTAAATTTACCGTAAGATTGTTAAATTGTGAACTAAAAATGATTAATTTTCAACCAAACAAGCGGATCCTCAATTAATAAAATTAATTTTTTTTAAAGTAGTTCGCCTGTCAACCTTGAAAAGTAGATTTCCCACAAATAAGTCGAAGAAGTCACACGCTGACTAAAATGAAATCTATCGTGGTTTCATTTCGAAAGTGAACTAGGGACATATCTCATTAAATCTAATGTATTGCAGTAGGTTATTGTCCTTTGCTCACACTTATTACGTGTGTATTTTTTTTGATTCAAGGTAAAAGCCTTGAAAATTTTAATTTTTGCTTCCTTTTTCGATTAGAATATTTAATTTGATTTGGACAGTACCAAATGAAGAAAACGTATTTTATCATCTTATTGTTTTTCTTTATTTCACATTAATTTTTCCCTGTAGTTCTAGATGATTGAAATAACTTTCTTTCTTATTTTTTTCTCATTTGCAAATGAGTTTTTGTTTCTAAATATAGTTCTTTGACATTATAATGATTTCTAAACCAAAATGGTACTGTAATTATATAGAAGTAACTAACGTGCATTCATAATCGGAATTATTTTGTTTTGAATTCAAAAGAATATAAAAGAATTCTATGATGTTTGTAAGAATCTCAGGTGATTTTCAACAAATTCAAAATAAATTCAGGAAATTAAAACAAAACTATGAGTTGTGTTGAATTCAAACGTAGTGAGCCGCAGTCATTCTTAATCTGACACTTTATGGCTCAACTTTCCTTTACAGAATCCATTACTTATGATATTAAAGTATTTTATTGCAAATCCTTTATTTCTTTTTGCAGAATTAGGTTCGCAGTCAAGCAGAGATTTCCTTGATACTCCACGCCCGGTTCACTGTCGCTCTTCTCCTTCTCGAGCTATGCCTCAGGCTTCTGAGGAGCATCCTGTTCGTTACAGAGACAGGTCGCCTCCTGGTAGCCCTCCTTCCCATAAAATACTTGGATACGCACTTGGACAACTTGGATACATTCGGCTCATTCCCTACACAAATCGGAATTTACAATTCGAATTTCGAAGATACGTTTTTCCTGCTGGTTACCCAATTAGATTGCGAACAGAAAAAACTAACTATATTCCCTTGCCAATCCAAGAACAGATTGTATTTTCGTCATCCAATGGTGAGATTTTTGCACTATTAGAGTATAGCGGCCTTCTTCGTGGAATATATGCGTCACATAGATCTCATGCGAGGATCAGAATAAATATGATAAGCGGCGCAGTTCATAATTTGACTCCAGATGAAAAGAGAGATTGTCCAGTGGGCAAAGGTCACCCAATCTTGCCCTACAATTTCATTGAAGTTCCAGCAAAATACGATTCACTACAGTCCCAATGGAATTCTAAAAGCCAACGTAACCCTGGTTCTTCTTCTTCTGAGAGACAACAATCGCCTCACCGGACTTCTCCTCAGAAGCCTCCTCTTCATGTCGAAGCCCAGTCGCCTCCTGGGTGGCCGCCTTCTCCTAAAGTACTTGGATACGCACTTGGGCAACTTGGATACATTCGGCTTATTCCCCGCACAAATCAGAATCTACGATTCGAATTTCGAAGATACACTTTTCTTGCCGGTTATCCAATTAGATTGCTAACAGAAGAATACAGCTATAGTCCTGTGCCAGCACAAGAACATATTGTTTTATCATTATCCAATGGTGACATTTTTGCAATATTAGAGCATAGCGGGGTTCTTCGTGGAATATATTCGACAAAAAGAGGTTATCCGAGACTCAAAATAAATACGATAAGCGGCGCAGTTGATAAATTGACTCCGGATGAAAAGCGAGATTGTCCAGTGGGCAAACGTCACCCAATCTTTCCCTACAATTTCATTGAAGCTTCATCAAAAGACGACTCACTACAGTCCCAATGGAATTCGGATGGCCAACATAACCCTGGTTCTTCTTCTGCTGACAGACAAAATTCACCTGACCGGACTTCTCCTCAGAAGCATCCTCTTCATGCCGAAGCCTGGTCGCCTCCTGGGTGGCCGCCTTTTCCTAAAGTACTTGGATATGCACTTGGACAACTTGGATACATTCGGCTTATTCCCCGAACAAATCGAAACCTAAGATTCGAATTTCGAAGATACGTTTTTCCTTCTGGTAAACCAATCAGATTGCGAACAGAAGAGAAAAGCTATGTTCCCGTGCCAGCCCAAGAAAAGATTGTATTATCAGCATCCGATGGTGACGTTTGTGCAATATTAGAGTACAGCGGGGTTCTTCGCGGAATATATTCGATAAATAGAACTCATGCGAGAATCAAAATAAATATGATGAGCGGTGAAGTTGATAATTTGACCCCAGATGAATTGCGAAATTGTCCAGTGGGCACGCGTAACCAAATGTTCCCCTACAATTTCATTAAAGCTTCAGTAAATGACAATTCACTGCAGTCTGTATGGAATCCTCATAAGGAAGATAACCCGGGTACTTTTTCTTCTGACAGACAACATTCACCTGACCAAATTCTAATCAAATCAGAACCAACGATCTGAATTTCGAAGATACGTTTTTTTCTGCCTATGAACCAATTTGAATGCGAATAGATCATACGAACTATGTGCTTGGGCCAAACAAAGAATATATTGCATTATCCACATCCAATGGTAATGTTTTTGAAATATTCGATCATAGTGGGACTCTTCGTGGAATATATAGGACAAGCGAAAATCATTCGCGAATAAAAATAAATGTAATGGGCGGCGCAGTTGATAATTTTATCCCTGAAGAAATGCGGTATTGTCCAGTAGGCAAAAGTCACCCAATCTTTCCCTACAATTTTATTAAAAGTATAGTCTGAATGGAATCCTAATGGCGAACGTAACACTAGTTCTCCTCCTTCTGACAAACAACATTCATCTGCCCGGACTTCCTGTCAGTAGCCACCTCTTTATGCCAGGTCCAGTTCTGCTCCAGGCAGGACTCCTCCTCATGAAGTACTAGGATATGCACATAGAGAACTTGAATATATTCGGC
>CAKNXH010048577.1:0-15890 GCA_932178445.1 Andricus quercusramuli
AAAACCTAGAGGAACTGAGCTTAAAGTGTCAGACAAATGCGTCCGAGCGCGTAGCGCGAGGTGAATACATTATCGAGCGCGAAGCGCGAGATCCAACAGGTGCGCGCCCTAGGCGCGCTCAAACTTGCGAGCGAAGCGAGCCGCGCGCAAAGCGCGCGATGAGAATGTGCCCGCGAAGCGGGCAGATTTTTTCTTGTATTTTTGTAAGATAATATTTATTTGTTATGTTTTTCAAATAATATATTATAACTTATTAAGAATTATTACTCCTACATATGTTTCAATGCTTTTTCTATTTTGAAGATGGCGCCAGAAGTCCTTTTAAATCGATTTAGTGATTGATCGGGACACAACGCGGCGCTGATTGTACTGTTTCTGTTTACTTTTTTTCGATCGTTGAAAAATGTTTTTATTTTTCAATTTTTTAATATTTATCGCGAGATTTGACGTTCCGGAGGGACTTTCCCCCTCAAATATGGATATGTGCTTCCTGTGGGGAACAAATTGCCCCCTGACATCCTTTCGGTGCGCCGGCTTTCGAAACCAATTTTTCGAGGTGAGTTTTGTAGGTTGGAATACCCACTACGTGAGCCTTAAGAATGAATAAATTCGAGTTTTGTCCTCTTAAGTAAGATGAATCTGTGGTCTAGCGAATCATTTTTATTTAATCGAACCTCACCCCCTTTCTGTCGCGTTGGTCTGTAGTTGTAAGCGGGTCAAGCTGTGAAAATCAGTGAATAGTTGATTTCTTTTCCTCCTCATTCCGACTAGTGAAAAATAGAATTACGTATATTGATTTAGGAGTAGCAATAACGGGTTATTTGTTATTTAGGCCGCGAATAACCATTTATAAAATAAACAGAACTATTTCTCGGTTGTAAATTCAACTTTGTTTTCAAAAATTTATCTTTTTTATTTGGAATTTCATCTGTACTATACATCGGTCCCATTTTGTGTAAAATCCTAATGTTATATTGGAAAATCAACTGCTTTGTGGAAAACTTGGTGATCGTTGAAAACTCATATTTTCATGTTGACAAGTCAAACCAGGGCCGCATTTAGTACAGGGGCCAGCGGGGCCATGGCCCCAGGGCCTCTACCAATTAGGGGCCCCCACCAATGCGGAGGCAATTGAAAATTTTACATGCACACGCTTCTCAATCGACTCCTACTTCGATGGTCCTTTTTTTTTTTTTTTTTTTTTTTGTGAAGCCAATCCCTGGTCATCGCTTAAGGGCCCCACATCCTAACCGGCCCTGGGGCCCCCACAACACTAAATGCGGCCCTGAGTCAAACAAACATGTTGTAGGGATGAAAATTGAAAAATGCGTTTGTCAATATTTGCCTTTTTCATTTGAAAACTTGCATGTGAAAGTAAAAATTTCTTAGTCCGAAATACAGGTGTTTGGTTCAAAAGTAATCTTAATTTTTTTCAAGGATTCAACCCTTTTACTTGAAGACTGGTCTTTTTAAATTCAACCACGAAGGAATTTTGTGAACTCAAAATCAAACTGCGCAAATTCTTATGAGGAATTTCTTTTTTTTAAGGATTAACCCATTTGGTTTTTACAGAAAATTTGTTTTTTGCCTTCAAAGTTCGTAGTCTTATAATTTCGTTGAGAATTCTACTATTATATTCTTGGTTGAATATTCATCTATTTCGGTGGAAAATTATCATATTTGGTTGAAAATCTAACCATTTTTGGGAACGTCATCATTCATGTTAAAGTTTGATTTTCTGGCATATTATAAATATACTACATAGCATGGCACATGTTATATGTTATTGTTTTCAAACATTTGAATATTATTTCAGCATTTATGAAATTATGTCTTGTCATGTCCTCAATCTTTTATTAAAAAATTACCATATTCTGAATTCACTTCTGCAATTTTTGTTTAAGTTAAAACCGTGATTCTCTCTGGAAACTATTTGAAATCGTAACAGTCTTCATATATCTCAATTCTTCATCAGCATCTAGATAACGCCAAGACTGGGACTAGAAAGCAGAAAGTTTTGAATGAAACACGTAGTAAAACTATGCAGCGCTTTTTTGCTGAAAATCCATCTTATTTCGTTGACTCAAATGTTTTTGAAAGAAAATAAAAGCAGTCTTCCAGTGGCCCGTGTGGACAAATTTGTTGGCAGCCCTAAATCATGCTGAAGCCAGTACAGTTTGTTTTAAGCCTGTCTTTTTCCGAAATACTAGCCTGGCGCCACACTGGCGCTGTCTAGTTTTGGTATGAGTTTCATTGAAAAATTGCTGCTGTCTAGGCCCAGTCTTGGCGCTCTGTAGGAGTTCGTTACGAGTTTGAATATATGAAGACTGTTAAGATTATATGTATTTTCAAGACAGAAGCACGGTTCAAGCTCAAACATAAATTACAGAAGTGAATTTAAAAAATAATAATTTTGGAACAACAGATTTAGGAAATTACAATACATAATTGCATAAATGCTGAAGCATTAATGAAATGTACACTATTACATAATGAACGTACTAAACAATAATTATTGACGCTGACGGAACTTTTAATATACAAACTGTATTTTGAACAACATAAATGATTTATTTAATTTATTTTATGTATTTATTGACTGCACAAACGATAATGAAGCCTTACGTATGAGTTCTTTCAAATGATAAACAATCCTTCTTTCGTAGCCCAACCGCAAATATGAAGTTACCTCAAAAACCCAGCGTACGTACAAGATTTGCGTAAACTCTTATTCTCATTTTGTTATCTATACAATTTTTTTGTTCATATTTGTAATTGACGGCAAAATGTATACATTACACTTTTATGTTATGAAATTTATTCAGATTATTTAACTATAAATGATTTTTAATGAAAATCGACAATGTGTCTAGAAAGCTGTCGGTCCGAGCGTTTCATCCCCGTCTAGACACCGACAAGGCAGTCTGTGACACGCCAGTGTCGACTCAAGGCAGACTAGATAGAAACAATGTAGCGTCACGACATTTTCCACTGGGGCAATTATTATGAAATAAATCGTGGAATTTCCAAGTAGCAAATATACATTTTCAATGCAAAATATAAATTTTCACCCAAGAATGGACTAGCTATATTTTCTGACAAAAGCACAAAGGGTTACATTTTCTAGGGTAAACATTAATTTTCAAGAAAAAAAGATTAATGTACAGAAAGAAAATTAAATTTCTGACACAGCACATCCTGCTCCCAGCAGATGCTTTCATTATCAATGAAAAAAGAGGAATTCTAACCCAACAGCGTAATTGCTATTTCATGAGATCGCAATTATTATAAAGAGAATTCATGATTGATTATAATGTCATTTTCCTGAAAGTAATGTCACGTCCCGCGACTTTTATAATAATAATATATAATTATAAACAATAGATTATTATTACATAACATTCATATTCAATAGATTATGACTATGCACTTTCAAATGCTGGTAATTACAGCACATATACAGTACATTAAACTAAAATGAGTGGGCTACATGAAATTTGCAGAACTAACACAGCCATCAAACACACATTAACTGATAAGCTATAAATTAATCAGCAAGCCAACCTTATGAACAGACCAGATTCTCAGCCCCATACGTTTACAAAATTCTGGTACCTATACTACTCATCTACATGATTTAAGCATCTTCACATACTTATGCCCATGCAAGGGACACCAGCATCTTCGATACAGAAGCAATAAATATCTCAATCAAGGTGACAGTTGTAGGAGGGTGAACCTCTGACAAAGAAGACACGCAAACCTTATGCCCCTACACGCAATAGAATATCTCAGCCTTTGTCATCTAGGAAGGGATACCATATATTTGGTAACTGCCCCATTCTCCATATTTGGGCACATTACGATTCCTCATCGCTGATTGGCGATCCTATCAATTAACCCTTTGGACTAGGAAGGGATATAGTGCATCCTAGCTACTGCGACACTTTCCGTATATGGGCATACATAAAAATCTCGATGTCCATTGGATAATTAAATCCCTACCACTCATTTACACAATTAATTATCAACGATGATTGGAACCATGATAAATCCCTACTTCTAATACCACTCACCCCTACGGGAATCTTAGGAGGGATCTCATGAATAAATACAGCAGATTTGGAAGCAGAAAGTTAGTTTAGGAAGTTCAACCAGTCTACCCAATTTAGACAATCCATCATTAAAGAACCACGCCCAGTACTACAATCAAATTCGTCGAAACCCTAAACTCCGGTCCCAAATACTCGGCCCGTCAACCTCTTCTTAAAGTTTAACTTCTGTGCGGGAGCGTCGGATCGAAATTCAATAGACCACCAGTAACAAAGGACAACGGAGGCCCAGATCCACTGACCTGGTCAGCGCAGCCTCCATTCTTGTATACTCGCCCCCTACGGGTCCCACACAGAGCTCCGACAAGAGGGCGAAACACGTCAATGACAAATATGTAAGTAGTAAATTATCTCGCTTTCTCGTTTTCATTTCTCCTACTCCATCGTTTGTTAAACTAGTCATCCCTGTTTAAGGTGGACTAAAACCAAACGAGAAGAGGCAAGTCAAAGCAAGAGCACTCCATCTGCATTAATTTAAAATCAACTTTTGTACTTCATCTCAGTGAAATTGCTACTGTTCGAATAAACTTCAATTAATTTATATTCAAATTCTATTAATTTATTTCTGTAGACAGTAGTTATCCTCAGCCCAGTTTTTTAATTAATATTAAAATCTAAAACGAGGAACCATCATTTATTTAATAAAATATAAGGTAAGTTATGTTTATTAAGACGTAACATACCTCGTATATTTTTGGTGAATCGGCCTTGGAAATTATAAACTACCAATTCAGAAATAAATTAAAAATTTTTTTTTCTTTCCTCCTCTATTTTAACGTAAAATCAAATTCAAATCTAAAACAATTAAAAACTCTTCTCATCCATTACTTCCAAAATTTATCTGAAACAACCTACACAAACTACCTATCCTGCTTGTGCTTTGTAGCAGAGTATCCTGCCTGTGCTTTGTAGCAGGGCATTCTTTCCAAAATTCACCTAAAGTCTCTTACAAATATGTCATTTTAGAATGAATTAAAATACTAACGAAAGCATAAAGCGTAAATTCAAATCAAGAGGAGGTAAAAAGATTAAAGAACTTTTTGACAAAACAAACACTTCAAGTTCACAAGTAGAATCCCAAATAGAAATCCAAAACGATAACGAATTTCAAATTATATTTAACTCTCTGTTTGTCAGTTTGTCTATATTATTTCTTTCTCTGTGATATGAACCTGTCTATATTATTTCTCTGATTCTAACCTGTCAATGATTTTTACCTGCCTATTATATTTACATATATGTGTCCAATTTTATCATTCATAAAACGTTTGTGAACATCTAACCCAAAAAGTGTCAAAGTATTCAAAAAATTAAGAAATGAAAAATTATAAATGTCCGCCCCAGGTTTAAACACAAAATTTGAAAAACTGGTTACAAGAAATCAAGCACGAAAAGACCCCGCGTTAGCAGAAATAGTAGAAAATACCCAAAATATTTCCATACAAACAAAAAAATCTCTAAACTTTAATCAAGAAATTTTAGAAAAACAAGACTCACCGATATTCCAAAGACTAAAAGATAATAGTGTAATTTATGCTTCAAACTTGAATTTTGACGAAACGTTAGGAAACGATACCCTTCTAGATGAAACTTTAACAAACAGCAGAATAAATTTCAGAGCGAATTCCACTGTTGCAGATTCAGAAAAATCAGTAGAAAACCAAGAGACTTCCATAGAAAAATCAGTTAATTCATTTTCAAAATCTTTTACCGATTCACAAAAATCACAAGAAAAGCAAACAAGACTTTTTTCAGAACAAATAAATTCAAATATCGAAATAAAAAACGTTGATAAGCAAATTAAAATTGAACATATTTTACCAGAAATAATAATAACAAACCCTAACGGAGACAATTTCGATTCATCAGAGTCAGACTCTGAAATTAAAAAAGACAGTATGAGTAAACTCCCTAACAACCAGCAAATCTCACTTCAAGATGCGCTCGAAGTCGTTCCCCTGTGCGACGGAACAAATAACGTCCCCTTTTTACATTTCATAGAATCATGTTTTGAAGCAAGATCAATGGTCCCTAACGCCGAAGCCGGAGCAAATCTAGTGAAAGTACTTCGTTCTAAAATCTCGGGAGAAGCAAGAAAATGCATTTACGGTCATACATTTTATTCAATAGAATAATTAGTAAATAAACTCAAAACGGTATACGCTCCTACTAAAACAGTATATCAACTCCAAGGGGAACTGGGTAATATATATATGGGGGAAAATGAAAACGTAATATCTTATGCTTCGCGAATTACAGAAATTACTGATAGAATAATTGACGCTCATAAAATGAATAATAAAGGAACAACCGAAAAATCTTTTCAAACTGAATTAGAAAACTACGCGATGGATCATTTTATTAGAGAACTTAGACGAGAATTTGAAATGAGAATAGGAACAGCAGATTCATTTTCGCAACTTGCTACTAAAGTAATTGAAATTGAAAAAAGATTAGCGACTAACAAAGACATAAGAACAGAATCGCGACCTGTTCCTTTTTCAGGAGAAACTTCTAAATCCAATAAAGTACACTTTACAAGAGGAGAAAATGCACAATGTCAATTTTGCGAAAGAACAGGTCATGTAGCATCAGTATGTCGTATTCCTGCAAGACAACTATCAAACCATGAAAATACTCAATTTAATCGAACAAATAATTTTCAGACACAATTTCCTGATAATTATTAAAAACCTTACTTTAATAATAACAATAATCAAAGACAATTTTTTCCGAATAATTTCCAAAATCCAAGACAATTTTCTCCAAATAATTTTCAAAGACAATCATTTCCTAATAATTCTCTAAATCAAAGACAATCTTTTCCTAATTATCCCCAAAATCGGACTAATAATCGATTCCAAGCACAAAACAATTGGTCAAATGACAAATCCCGATATGAGCCGTGGGGAACTCAGAATAAATACAAGGCGGTGGAGAAGAACAGTGGAGAGAACAGGCACCTAGCCAACAATGGAATAGAAATGACTCTCGAAACGACCCGAAACACGTGAATAACTATCAGCCTAAACCTAATAAAATAATGTGTCACTATTGCAAAGAACCGGGTCATGTAATCAATGATTGCCGTAAAAGACAACATAATAACCAATATCAACAGCAACAACCGCAACAATTAAATCCTCCTCAAAATATAGAGAAACAAAAAACAGTAGAAGTAAACTTGAGCGTCACTCATACTATACCTCACATAACGCTATTAGCAAACGGTTTGAATAATCCTGTAAGATTAATGATTGATACAGGAGCATGTCCCAATTTAATTAAAGAAAAAGCAGTCGAATCGTGCGTAAACATTAATAAACAACACTGTTTGACACTGACAGGAATTAAAGAACACCCAGTATATACTCTCGGTCAAATAACAATAAACATTCTAGAATTTCCAACAATTTTTAATATAATTTCCAATGAAGTACCAGTAGAACACGGCGGAGTCTTAGGAAGCGAATATTTTCGCAAAAACAACGTAAAAATAAATTATGCAGAAAACCAACTAGAAATCAATGAAAAACACTACCCTTTTGACTCCTCTGAAATAATCACAATTCCGCCAAGAACAATTTCCGATTTTTATACACAAGTTAAAAACAAGGATAAGGAAATAAGATGCGTTCCTGAATTGCTGCCTAAGGAGTAACAAGATGGAAATTAAAATAAGCCGAATATGACTTTCAAGTTGTCTATAAAGCAGGTAAAATGAATCTAAATGCAGGCGCGTAATCAAGAAACCCCACAGATGTGAATGACGAAGAAAAAGATACTGAAATAAAAGAAGAAGATATTAAAATGAAAGAAAAAGATACTCAAATACAAGAAGAAGATACTAAGATAAAAGAAAAAGATACTGAAATAATGAAAGTTAATCAAGAAGCATACTTTACGCGCTCAAAATCAAATTCAAAATCGAGTTCTAACAGAGACTCAAAATCAATTTCAAAATCGAGTACTAACAAAGACCCAAAATCTAATTTTACTGATTCATGTATGAACTCACAGTCGAGTTTCAATCCAAGTTCAAGTTCAAATTCTAATATGAAAATAAATAAAGAAAACGATATTCTTACTGAAGAATTATTTAATCAATTTAAAGAAATAATTTATGTATTACTAAATCAAATGGATCTCTCAAATCTAAATGAAATAAAAGAATCAAAATGCCACGCAATGGTAACAAGACGAAAATCAAGAAATCAAACTAAAGAAACTAAAAATCCAGTTAATAGACAAGAAAATATTCAAGAAACCTTTGAAGAAGATAATAGCGAAGATAATTACGAAAAGGACTCTCACGAAGAAATCATTATTAAGAAAAAACGAGGTAGACCACGCAAGGCTACACTAAAAACAAAAAACTTTATCCCTATTCTTGCAGCAAAAAAGAGAGAAAGACCAAGAAAAGAAATTTTTACTAAATCAAAAAAGGACACTGAAGTAAAAACGGACGTTTATCCCAATTATATATCAGACAACTCAGACTCTGATCCAAATTATGATGAAAATATAAAGAAGAAAAAGAAATCCAGTAAGAAAAAGAAGAAATTGAGAATTCAGGAAGAAGAAGATAGCAATGCAGAAAATCCTGATTATTTTTCCAGTTCCAGTGAATCAAGCAAAAATGAAAAATTAAGCGATCCTGAAGAAAATTCTTTAGAAAATTGCAATGAAAATTTAAACGATAAAAATTTCAATGAAAATTTGTTCAATTTAGGTAAAATCAGTCCTGCTTTTATTGAAGATTTACCAGAACCAAATGACAATAAAGAAACACATGACGGAGATTCAGCACAAAATCGTCCACCCCAGAGCCACCGCCGGATAAACCAGCCGTCGGAACGTCAACTAAGCATCCAAATATAATAGACTGCCGCGATAAAATTACAATAAGAAAAGATGACTATGCATACTTTACTACAACGAATGGAGAACCCCGAGATAATGGATCTGAATTATTATTGAAGCGTGAACAATTACCCAAGTTTACAAACCTTCAGAAAGTTCTTGCGAAAGAAATTCATAAAGGAAAAAATTATCACATAGCCCTTCCAATCGAAGAAGAAGAAGAAAATCTTGCAGAAACACTAAATAGTATAAAGTTAACAATTTTTTCCTTGCATAATATAGCCAGCAAATTAAACTTAAAATCAATCAGTATAGCTAAAACTGGCCACGTAAATAATATACCATGGGAAGAAATCTTAACCCAACTAAAATCCGTATTTTCAGAATCAAATACAAAGATAATTATTTGCTCAGGAATCACACAATATCCCACAAAAGAACAGAAAAATGAAATTTTAGTAGAAGCTCATTCATCAGCATTAGGTGGTCACGAAGGAGTGACAAAAACATACAATAGAATACGACATTTTTTTTGGGAAAACATGAAAATAGTACGTGTCAAAACAAAAAATCCAATGGTCATAACTGACACCCCAGGAACCGCATTCGAGAAAACATCAATGGATATCGTAGGAAAATTACCAAAAACCGAAAAAGGAAATGAATATATTTTAACAATTCAAGATAACTTTACCAAATTTTGTGAAGCTTGTGCCGTTTCAAATCATCAAGCAAGCACAATAGCAGACGCATTTGTAAAGAAATTTATTTGCACTTTTGGCTCCCCAAGAGGTGTTTTAACTGATCAAGGTAAAGATTTTTTGAGTAACTTACTACGAAGGTCCGCTAAAAGATTTCGTATCAGACAATTTAAAACTACGGCATTTCACCCACAATCAAACGGATCTTTGGAAAGATCTCATCACATCTTAGAGGAATATTTAAAGCAATTCACAGAGAAAAACGCAGAATGGGATGATTGGTTAGAATTAGCCACATTTTCTTATAATACCAGTGTTCATGAAGCAAAAAAATGTACTCCGTAGGAATTAGTTTTTGGAAAACTAGCTCGATTACCTTCCAGTGAACGTCCGCCAGAACATGAAAAACTACAAACCTATGATGACTATACAAAAAATCTAGTAACAAGATTACATGGAATTCGCGAATTAGCCAGACAAAATTTAATTTCAGCTGAAGAAAAATCAAAAAAATATTATGATAGGAAAATCAATCCTCAAGAATTCGAAGTAGGAGACAAAGTATTTTTATTAGAAGGAGGAAAAATCAAAAAGGTCAACAATCAATATTCAGGACCATACAAAGCATTAGAAATTCCAGGAAAAGGAAACGCCAAATTCAAATAAAAAACTCCCCAAGAGTAGTACACATTAATCGACTCAAGCGCTCACTAATTGATTTACCAGAAACAAAGTAAAAATCTTCTAAAAAGTGAAATAACTTCGATAAATAATTTTTTTCTCAATCTTATTCTGAAATTTAGCTAAAATGCTTTTTTATAAAATTCCAAATTCAACATCATATAAAATAACTAGAAATATAAATTTATTTTTTTATTAAATTTCATTGAACAGCCAAAATTATTTGTAAGATTTTCTTCATGAATTATGACTATCAAATTAGACATGTTGAATAATACTAATTCATGTCTGCATTTATTTTCCAGAATCCAGCTTTCGAGAAGCAATATGTCTTGGCATACTCTATCGCTTTCCTAATGCAATTTTATTTATCCAACAGCAAAACCGTTAAAATCTAATATCAGATTTTAAAAATATGATATGCTTTCAACTCAAGCCTCTAAAAAAGTTAAATTTTATTTATTATCATATCACAGAAGTTCAACATCTTCCCTTAGTTTCTACGACGTCAATTCAAGAATACATTTGTCGGCATATCAATTAAAGTTAACCCCTTATAGAAGATCTATTAACTTGAATTAAATTATTTTTCGCAAGCAAGACATTAGTTTTACCAAATTACATTTTTTTTCTCTAAGCTATGATATCAAAAAATTATAACTATTCATAAAAAAGATAGAAAAGCAATAGTTTTGTACCTTAATTAAAATCCATCTTTCTGTCGTACTTCCCATGATCACTCCTGTCACAAAACTGATCTTTCTTTTCAAATCTCAAGTATACATATGGGATAGTTAGAGTAGATAATAGAACCCCACCTTTGAAATACATTTTTCCTATGAACCAATCAAAATAAAGAAGTTCTTGACTACACCCCCATAACAGCATCTATTACAACCTCAGGCGAAGACCCCTATTCCTAATCTTAGTATATTCAACTCCTATTTACCACTACTTCATACTATCTATCATTTTAAACTGTTTTAAGACCCCAACCTACATTCATCGCTCTTTTTCTCTTTACCTCTCACTCAATGTCTTACTTATTTTCCAATCTACATTCATACATCATGTATCTTAATGAAGTATTAATTGCAAGAACTTTGAAATAAACAAGTTATTTATTAATTTATTTGTTTCAACCTTCACATAAAATCATAAAGTATTAACAAAAAAAAGCAAAAAATTAATTATGACTATTCTATAAATTCACAAATTTCTCATTCAATCACTTCTTATCAATTCAATTCTCACTTATAACTTACTCAAGATTTTTTTTAGAAAAATTTAGTTTTCTCCTTGCTAATTCTTCTATTTTTTATTAGATATGAGAATTCACGTACTTAAAGGAATGTTGAACTATGTAAGGTTGAGATATTTTCTTTCCTTTCTGTACAGAAATTATTCCAACTCCTGAAAGCCCAAAGATTGCGCACTCAGACTATATGGACGGCATTGATCCATACGGCTATTCGAAACGTAACAATTACCTAGTTAAAACGTATTGTTTTCTACGGAAATCAAAATTATTTAGATTCATGTTGCAAAATAAAGCATCTATAAAAAACAGCAACAATCATAATTCAAGAAATCAACTCTACTGCATTGCGAAGGAGCCAAATATAAAAAATTCTATTTTTTACGAGAAAGCCCTATCAAATCTTGTAAAACTTGCTTCTTTCTAGTTACTTCAAATTGTAAAGCATTCTTCCGAGAATCAAATTCATAGCATTTTCTCGGTAAAATATCACAAGTACAACAACAATTTTATTCATGTTCGAGATACTTATTGTATCCTAAAAGAGAATTATCTACATGTAATATTTATTTGAAAGTATCTGATCAATAGACACAAGAATGTATGCAAGACACCGATATTCACACCAACATGCAAAATGAGCAAAAATGTTTTACAACCAAATTTTTTCCTTGAATTATACAATACATTTTCACTAATTTAATATTTGCGCTCATTTTACAATTAAACATTAAACAAGCAATGAAATACAATCTAATTTAAATATTCATACTACTCAAGCACATCGATATTTTTACGTATGATTATTATATCCCTACGACATGCACTTGCATGAATTTAGTATACAAAAAAAGAAAAATATACAATGAAAAATATATACTGTTTTCGATTATAACAATAAGCATAATTAAGTAAAATAAACATTTACATCAAACTTTCTATTTTTTCATTATAAGATTTTAATTTTACTATCTTAAAAGTATCGTATGTTTCAGTAAAAATAGAACCAGCTAATCTATGGATAAATCCAGCTGAATCAGTTAGCTCATTGCAAACATTGAATTAAATTAGTATCGAATATAACTTTTCTAACCTGAATTGTAAAATCGTTACTTTACAACCAAAATCGCCTCTCCAAGTATTTGTTAAAACTTGCGAAATATCTAAAGGTCATACAAATTATGCAAAAACTAGCGAACCTTTTATCTCAAAACAAACAGCGAAACACGATGCTGCAAAAAAGATTTCAAGATTGTTATCAAGTATATACTTTTTTAGTAATGACCAATTACCTACAGATAACGATAACGAGCGAGAAACAGAAATACAATTCGAAAAAATTAAACTTTATAAATGGACTAATGCCTGCGAAAGATGTTATCAAAGAGGACATAAGGCAATAGACTGTCACCGCGTCAGAAGAAATCAGAATTATATAGACTAATTTCGTTCACGTAAAGTCCCTTTAACAAATATTACATAAGCATATAAGCATTACCCATTTAGAGTTAGACGAAAAGATCCCAAATCAATTAAAAAAAAAATAATAATAATAAGATTAACAATCAATCTTTTCCTCTTCCTCAAAAGCGTGCGTTTCTAGAATATAAGATCCGCTACGTAGACAACCCAACCCAAAAGATCAAATACACAAATTACAATAAACAAGTTTGATCATGATCATTACATTCCCATGCTTAAACTTAGGGGGGGGGGGGTGTCAAGTCCCGCGACTTTTATAATAATAATACATGATTATAAACAATAGATTATTATTACATAACATTCATATTCAATAGATTATGACTATATAACATTCATACTCAATTGATTATAATTACATAACATTTATATTCAATAATAAAACAACAAGCTGAAATATCATATCCAATATTCAATTATTATTGTCAAAATCATATTATAAACAAACCCAACATTGTTAAAATCATTCGTGAAGAACGGATTTGTAACAAACAACGCAATGGACCAAGATGAGTTGTACGCATCAATTTTTCGCACAACAAACAGGCACACGCTAATCAAAAACACAAAAATTAATCAGCAAGGCAACCAGAAACGCTAGCTGCATTTTGTTTCCCATACGCTTACAAAATTCTGGTACCTTTAGCACTTACATAGCGCAGTAAACGAAAATAAGCGATACACATAAAAATCTCGCCTATCCAACACATGAAATGGGCACATAATAATCAAAGGACCATAAATTAATCAGCGGAGCAACCATGAGAACTAGCCACATCTTCAATCCTATATACTTTCAAATGCTGGTACCTACAGCACATATACAGTACATTAAAATAAAATGAGCGGGCTACATTAAATTTGCAGAACTAACACAGCCATCAAACACACATGAATTGAAGAGCTATAAATTAATCAGCAAGCGAACCTTATGAACAGACCAGATTCTCAGCCCCATACGTTTACAAAATGCTGGTACCTATACTACACATCTACATGATTTAAACATCTTGACCTACTTATGCCTATGCAAGGGACACCAGCATCTTCGATACAAAAACAATGAATATCTCAATCAAGGTAACTGTTGTAGGAGGGTGAACCTCTGACAAAGAAGACACGCAAACCTTATGCCCCTCTACGCCCCATTCTCCATATTTGGGCACATTACGATTCCTTATCACTGATTGTCCATCCTATCAATTAACCCTTTGGACTAGGAAGAAATATAGTGCATCCTAGCTACTGCGACACTTTCCGTATATGGACATACATAAAAATCTGGATGCCCGTTGGATAATTAAATCCCTACCACTCATGTACACAATTAATTATCAACGATGATTGGAACCATGATAAATCCCTACTTCTAATACCACTCACCCCTACGGGAATCTTAGGAGGGATCTCATGAATAAATACAGCAGATTTGGAAGCAGGAAGTCAGTTGAGGAAGTTCAACCAGTCTACCCAGTTCAGACACGCCATCATTAAAGAAACACACCCAGTACTACAATCAAATTAGTCGAAACCCTAAACTCCGGTCCCAAATACGCGGACCGTCAACCTCTTCTTAAAGTTTAACTTCTGTGCCGGAGCGTCGGATCGAAATTCAATAGACCACCTGTAACAAAGGACAACGGAGGCCCAGCTCCACTGACCTGGTCAGCGCAGCCTCCATTCTTGTATACTCGCCCCCTACGGGTCCCACACAGAGCTTCGACAAGAGGGTGAAACACGTCAACGACAAATAAGTGAGTAGTAAATTATCTCGCTTTCTCGTTTTCATTTCTCCTACTCTATCGTTTGTTTAACTAGTCATCCCTGTGAAAGGTGGACTAAAACTAAATGAGAAGAGGCAAGTCAAAGCAAGAGCACTCCAGCTGCATTAATTTAAAATCAACTTTTGTACTTCATCTCAGTGAAATTGCTACTGTTCGAATAAACTTCAATTAATTTATATTCAAATTCTATTAACTTATTTCTGTAGACAGTAGTTATCCTCATCCCAGTTTTTTAATTGATATTAAAATCTAAAACGAGGAACCATCATTTATTTAATCAAATATAAGGTAAGTTATGTTTATTAAGACGTAACAGTAATGTGAAATAATTTTTAATTTATAAAATAAATATTTCGCATTTCAGTGGATTTGAGGGATTGTTTGGACAATTTTTTGTAATTAAATTAAATACTATTTCAATTAATTTTCAAGGTTATGAAGAATCGCACAGACTAAAAGTGCAGTAACGTGCACTTTTATCCAGAAACGACCCCATTTCGAGATATAAGCTACGAAAGAAGCGTACGGCCTGCGCGGTACAACTCACCCCCTACTCCCAGTGTAAATATCTCGGAAAATATGTCCGCCAAAGGAAACTTGAATACCATAATATCTTCTGCATATTTTATGTACAAGTTGTCTGCAAAAATTCATTTTTCACCGATGTACCATTTTTGAAATAATCCTCAAAAACCATTTTTTGAGGGTGTTTTCCATGATTTAAGGGTGTGCTCACCCTTCATACCGGGTCAATATTATTTTTTATTAACTTCCTATGCCTTAAGGAATATGCATGCTAAATATGAATTTTTTTTCTTCAGTTCATAAATGTTGAAAATGTTTGGTCCGCCATTTTGAATTTTTTTCACTCAAATTCATAATCAGCAACCCCTATATATATATATATATATATATATATATGTGAAGTGTTTTTGTTGCTCTAGGACTTAATTTATTCAACTTGTTTGATTTGAATTTTCCCGCCTGCGACACCTATATGTAAAAAGTA
>CAKNXH010048578.1:0-13756 GCA_932178445.1 Andricus quercusramuli
CAAATGTTGGTGGATAGAAGTAAACTTCTTCCACCAAAAGTTCTTGATACAATCTGGTCCAGCACCGGAAAAGTTCTTCGTGCCTCTAAGTGCTTTTTTCACCTCTTCGGCAGTGACTGATGGGCACTCCTCATCAGATTTTATGAGGTTGTCGCAAAACTCCTTGAAGCGGATGATATTGTCAGTATCTTCTTTCAACTCTAGTGTTTTCGGGATCTTGTACACCTCTCTCCAAAAAGTCTCTACCTCCTTGGGCTTGGGTGGATTTTTTACAAAAACAGGGGGATCACTGAAGAGGCGTGATGGGTCAGCAAGAAACTGTTGATTCTCCCTGATCCATCTCTCCCTCTTCTGTATCCTCCTCCTTGCGTCAGATAACAGCCTTATTTTGTCAACAATATGCTGCTTGATTGTCAGCAGCTTTGACTTGTTCAGTGTGTGATTCAAGGTCCTTAGTTCTTGGGCGAACTTTCGAACCCTTTCCGTGAACGGTTTACCAGATGTTATGTAGTCAATCACACATTGAACACGGGACGCATTCTGTCTTGCCCATCCAATTTTCTTGTTCAGTTGATGCAAGCGTCTTTTGGTCTTTTGATCCATCGTCGGTTTCAGCCTTCGATTTGAATCAGCCAAAGCTCTCGCAGCACCATAAACTGAGCAATTGATGGTCCAGAGGTCGGAATCTTGCGAGATATCTCGACGAAGGGAGGCATCCATTTCAGCCAGATCTTGGGGCTTAGGAGGAACTTGCATGTTGATGTTCCTCCTTGTACTGAAATTGCGATCATCTTCCAGAAGGTGCCTGGTTTCTGCGGTTGGTCTTAATGTCGTTTCATCTTCGTCTGCAGCTTGTTCAAGCAGCGGTTGAGGAAGCGCTCCGCGTACATATCCATTTTTCCGGAGGTAGTCGGCTTGATTTCGCAAAGACTGATGCGAAACGTGTTGAAGCTCTGGGTGTTTCTCGCACCACAGAGTATGCATACGTGCCATAAAGCCTCCGCGAACAGGGATAATACTGGCATCGTAGCAGTCTAGCACGTCATTCTTAAGTTGATCCGTCCACTCAATGTGGGCGTTTCGCCGGTTCGTCGTCGTGTTTCCATCTAAATTATTTTCAGCACCCCGAACTCTAGCATGATCGGCATTGTTTGCCGATCCATTGTCGGGTGCTCTGCGCGTTCGATCGTTTTGAACCGCATCTACAACATTTTGGTGGTTTGTTGGTTTCATTGTTGTTCCCACGAGCAGCTAGGGAAAGGGTTTGTCAATCCTTGTAGAGCCCCGCATGCAAGGATAAGGCTGTACTCTGAGACGTCGCCCGGTATCCCAGAGTCACCGTTAAAGACACCTCACCCAGGTGCCATGCAGCTTTCGGCACGGTTCTCACACCTTCGCTTAGGGGTTATTCCTTCGGGACCATCCCTGGACAATTGTCCGCGACTGCTTATTAATTATTGTAACCATATTCAGCAGAAACCCTTGGTACGGGGACCCTCCATCCGCAACCCGAGGACGCGTTCGGTGGCTTTGTCATAAGCCCTCCGGTTCTATTCCAAGGGAATAGAAACCGAAACCGAATATATATATATATATATATATATATATATATATATATATATATACAATAATAGACTGTAATTAATAATAATAATGATATTATTGAACTTGAGCTCTCAGTTGTATATTGTCATACTCTTTTGGATTAGCGTTAATTAAAAAAATATATATACACATATTTTAGGCAGTTCGAAAATTTGTTTTCGAAAAATATTATATTATATACCATTGAACCATGCTCCAGATAATGTGACACATATCTTGAATATAATTTTCTAATCCCTCTCCTTGGGAGCAGAAAAAAGGTCAACTTTCTCCAAAGAGGATTCGTAGCCCGAATTGCATTTCCGAACTACGCATCTATTACCTCTAAATCCGGTCATATTAATGCAAAAAAGCCTTCTTTACAATAATTAATTTCTTTGAAGCGCAATATAAGTCACTTAAACTTATTTATTTCATTAATACTTCATTTTTTATTTGAATTTGTCATATAGCCTAATGTATCTGCCAGCAAGAAGCGCATCGGCGCAACCAGCGGATTAGTTCACGGCTGGCATCAAACGAGCCGATCTTTCACACACCTTCACCCCTACTCTTTAGCCCAAGTCCAAGCAAAGATATTATAAGCCTAGATGCGGCACGCGGTATAGTTCGAGGAACTAAATGTGGTTGGCGCTCCCGGCGAAAATTGCCCGATCCCCCCATGCCTCTCAACCCGTAGATTACGCCACCCAACTGCTTTCCCCCCTCGCTCTTTACCCCCCGAACTAGTCCAGCGAATAGCCGATACTCAGTCGGTACATACTTAAAAATATAAATTAGAAATCTTATATTAAATATTTTTTTAATTATTGTTTTAAATTTTTTAAATAAATTTCGCATCGAGGAAATGCATAAAATTTACTCTTCAATTAAATTAAAATGTAATAGTATCGTAATGAACATTATTAAATGCTACATTTGTCATGGAGAACATTACAAAAAGATATTAATATCTTTGAGATTACTTAATAGGGAGATTTTGCATAGCGTTTCGTAGTTTACGGTAAACGCTAAACGATACGCTAACGAACGTCGGATAGCGGAAGACGTTAACGCTTAACTCGTCGAGCATGCGCAGAAACGTCATCACGTGACTTTAGCGTTTACCGTATGCTACGGAACGATATGCAAAATCTCCCTAATATTGCAATTAATATACTGTAACATTAATGACAAAATTTTAATAGTTACTAATACCTAATAACCTAGTAATTGTATTGTTTATATTATTTAAAATACAATATAATTTGACTAAAGTCAATTTTTTTAATGCAGAAAAATCCCGGTAAAGAAGGCTTGAATATAATAAGATTAAAAATTTCTGATTTTAATGTGAAAGCAGAGATAATTCTATTATTATTAATACCTGATTTTCCCTGTAGGCTTCAATGTACAAAAATAGAATAGGTTATCTCAAAAATGTAATTTCCGACATCTCTCTCGTATTCCGTGAAGCAGGATAGACTTGAAGCGTATTTAATTCACCCTAATTCCTTCAAGAAGTGTGTGTAGAAATGTTTTTAAGTACGTAATTTGTGACTTTTTCAGCGCTATTTGCTCATATTTTTAGTCGCCTAAATCCATAGGCTCCGAATTTTTGATTGTGAAACCGATAATTTGAAAATTAAAAAATTCATTTTTTGATTTTAATCGAATGATGGAATGGTCCACGCCTCTAGGCCCACATGTTGGTCAGTTAAAATGAATGCAACTTTAAAAATATTTTATCTTACATTTTTAAATTGAAGGTGTAAACAATGTCAACGGCGATACCACGCTGAAAACACCAGTTCCCGTTAGATCATTGAAGTTAAGCAGTGTTGGGCGCGGTTAGTACTTGGATGGGTGACCGTTCGGGGAATACTGCGTGTTGTTGACCCGTCGTGGGTGTGGTGGACCCACACTAGTAGTATTTATCCACCTAGAAACACTACCCGAATCGGGTAGTGAGGCAATGAACTTTCGAGTTCGAAATGCTAAACAATTTTTTTTTTTTTTTTTTAGGTGTAAACAATAAATATTCAGAAATTATTGAAAAGTTTTAAAAACTTTTATCTTTTTACTGCCTGTTTAAAATAAAATAATTCGTGAATCACTTATCTATGAGTTTTATAAATGTCCATCCTGGCGGACCGAACGAACGGAGCGGATACGCTACAGCGTATCCTTATAGTATCCACATCGTATCCTCTCCGTATCATGAGTCTACGTGAAATTTTGAGTTAAAAGGTCACAGAGTAATCGCAATAGTTTTTCTTGCAGCATTAAAAACTTTTAATAAATATAATACTTATCGATGACGTGCGCTGAAGGTGACTTCAAACGCATCGTCATTCAGGAGCAGTTCATAGGCTTTATCCGTCGACGATGCGTTTGAAGTCGCCTTCAGCCCACGTTATCGGTAAGTATTATATTTTTTGAAAGTTTTTAATGTTGCAAGAAAAACTATTGCGATGACTCCGTGACCTTTCAACGCAAAATTTCACGTAGACTCCAAATTTCAATAAGTGAAATGTTCATCTTCCTTTTTTAATGAGTTTTTCGTGCATGATACGGAGAGGATACGATATGGATACTATAAGGATACGCTGTAGCGTATCCGCTCCGTTCGTTCGGTCCGCCAAGGCACTTGTGAAAAATTACTCTTGATATCTGCAATGTTGTTCTTGTTGCTATTTTGAGTTGAATTTAATGAAAAGAATATATTGTGAAAATGGTTTTCTTTGGGAAAAGGATACAAATTTCAAAATGTATATCACAGCAAGCCGTGTATACCATAAGATTCAGAATAATAATTATTAATTTGAAAACCCTTCCATCTTTTCCTTCTTCTTATTAATTTCAATTGTTAAACAATTTGTTTCAGTTTCAGGTCAGCCCTGAAGAAGTGAACTGCAATGTTCACGAAACGTCGGCAACATTCATAGTTTCGCACACGATTGAAACACGAAAAATCTTTAAATTTTAAATTTAAATTTATTAATTTGAATTCTTTAAAGTAAAACGTTGTTATTTTTCTTTGTAATACTGTAATTTTATTTAGTATAAATTTGAAAAAAAAAACAGTTATTTTATCAGTATAGTCTCAATAGTTACTTGTTCTCTGTTATTCTTTTAGTTATTTTTAATTTGCATTGCTGTTATAAAATTGGCAGCCCTGATTTATCTGGAAATTCCATTTTAGTTTTTTTTTTAATTAACAATTCGATTTTTGAGAAAATTTGTTGTAATTCTAAAAAAATACTATGTACATTTTCAATCAAAATTTTTTATCGACAAATATATATTTTTTTCAATTATTGTCATTTTGAAGTTAAACAATATAAAAAAAAAAATGTACACTTGAAAAAGTTTTTTCTTTCGTGTAAATATTTGATTATTTTAATTTGAAAAAATATTTATGAAAGGACAATTTTTCAGCCTTGATTTATCTCTCCAAAAAAAACCTGTCTCAAGCTTCAGATTTGCAAAAATTCTATATATTCTTAGATGCACTTATAATTCGAAAATTATTAATTTCGGTTCAGCCAAGTAACAAACATTAAAGTTCAAAGTACAAAAAATTATAATTTGAAAAATCATATCTATCATTTATAGACACATTTTTTTTTTTTTTTTTTTTTAAGGAGTAAAAACGGAAAATGCTCATGCACAAACTACATCCGAACTTTGTGGACCGCGAGCCCAATATGTGCATCTCACGCATATATATTTGAAATATATACACGTGAGACGCACACATGGGCGCGCAGTCCACAAGGAACGAAGGTGAGTGTGGGACTTACCGAACGGCACCTACCCACTAAACCTTAACTCCTTTCCCGCCAACCCACATCCTCGGAACCGCTTTCGCATTACTTCAAGGACATGGGGGTAAGGTCACTAAGTCGTGCTTCGACTTCCATCGTTTTGAGCCAGCTTGGCATTTCAACTCTCCGCACCCAACCAAGATGCACGCATCGTCCTCAGTGGTGTGATGGTTCCACAACCCGGGCTCGTCGGCCTTCGGCATCTTGGTTGGGTGCCACAGTTTAACTTGGTCGTCCTTGAGTCTTCCTCGATGAGGCTGCCTCTCGGAACGACCAACACCTCATAGTCCCGGGTAGATGGACCGTCCGGGATTTCTCTCCCTTTGCGGCGCAGAGGTAGCACTGCGGCGAACTTTCGCACGCCGCAGCCCTATGGCCCTCTTTGCCACATCTCCAACATGACCTCGAGCGGTCTGGGCCATCGCAACCCGCTGCCATATGGCCGAAGCCCAGGCAGCGGTAGCACCGAACCCTTTCCGCCTTTTTATGTACACGACAGGACACCCACCCCACCTTCAGGTGTCCTGTGCGTACCAACCTCGCGGCCAGTTCTTCGGCCAGCTCCACGAAAGCCTTCAGGTTGCCTCTGAAGGGTTTTCTCGTGAGGCTGACTTTCACTTCTCCAGCACGCCGACTTCCGAAGTGGCTTCTAACGGCCGCTTCGACTTCACCGGCCTCCGTTGTTGGATCGAGGTCCAGGACCTCGATCTTGGTACGGGGTACGAGCTCGCGCACAGTACCCCCCAACCCAACAGCCTCCCTCACTGCAGCCGGATATTCGGCCCTGCCCTCTGTTGCAGGTCCAAGCTCCATTTCTGGTATGCCTGACACCCTTGATTTCTACACCAAGGGTGTCCGGTTTCACCTTCTGTTTGAGGTCCTTGAGGACCTCGGCGTAGCTTATACCCTCGGCCGGTTTGATAAGAACCGCCTCGGGTCGAGCTCGTGTCCGCACCTTTTTCCTCGCCTGCTCCCTGATGTTAATGTCAGGCCTGTCCTCTCCGTCTGTCTTCTTCGGGGTCGAGGACGCTGCTGTTGCAGCGTGCGTCCTCGGCTTCTTTTTCTTCGGTTTACAAGATCCTGCCTCGATGGGGCTCAGGGTGGACTCCCGTTCGCGCTTCCGAGCGGGAGCTTCCATTGCTTCTTCTGTCTGGGTCCCCGTTTGACTGGTTTCTTTCACCGCTTTATCTCTCTTTTTAGCAACCGCCTTTTCCTTTTGTTTTGCAGCAGCTTCCGCTCCAAAATCCTCTATCGCCTGACTGTAGGATTCTTCAGCGTAGCGCAATTTGCGTGCCAGCTCGTTCATTAGGTCAATTGCCTCCTCCAGTCCGTTCCTAATAGGACTGAACATATTTCGCCTGGTATCGCTAAATTCCTGCATCTTGCACAGTACACCGGATAGCTCGGCAAAAATTTTTTTACCCTCCTTCATCCCCTTCAACGCGTCATCATAAGCCCCCTGAGTGATGTCGAGTTCCCACACGTCATCAGACTCTCCCTCAGACTCCTCAGATCCACTTCGATTCAAATTTTGTACATCATCCATTTAGATTCCCATGAGTAGCTAGGGAATTAAAGGTCCACCCCCGCAGAGCCCCGCATGCGGGGTAAGGTCTGTATACTCTAGAAGGCGACCTGGTATCCTAGAGACACCGTTTGTGACACCACTCCCCTGGTGCCATGCAGCCTTCGGCACGGTGGATTAACGCCTTGGCTTGGAGGTTTTTCCTTCGCGACCATCCCTGGACATTACCTGCGACTGCTTATTAAGTAGTGAAACCGTATTCAGCAGAAACCCTCGGTACAGAGCCGCGACAGAAAGAGGTCATGGTTTTTTCTCGGTGTGTCCTCCATCCAGTCTGTTTGGTCCGCGGGGCCTATTTTATTTCAGCCCTACCCTCTGTTTCCAGCGAGCATTCCCCAATCCGCCACCCGGGGACGTGCCACGTATGGGTTAGAGACTCCCACTGTGGATTTATAGAAACATGGACGTATTAGAAATTATAATAATATTTAACAAATATAAACATAATTACCTTTTCGAGAGTATTTCTCTCGAAATTCAGTTAATTTATTACCATCATTTCAGTGCTTCTGTTATTATTAATTTTTGATTATTTATTTCAAATATGTATTTTCGGTGTGCCTGTAGACATCGCACTATTTTCATTACATTGGGAAGCAAAGATATTATATATTTTTGTTGGGAAGTGCGTTGGTGCGTAGTGTTCTAAAAAGTTTAAGAGCTCGCAAAAATTCTCACAAGCATGAGAATATGCTCGACCTTTATGTGCTTTGAGAATTTAATGAGCATTTATGAGCATTTTGAATTAGGATTTTAAAAATCGTATTTTATACTTTTATTAATAATAATTACATTATTTAAATTTCGCATGAAAATGTATCGCTTTAAATTGGAAGGGGTGCTAAATTTAAATGATAAAAGAAGTCAAAGTAATAGAAAACATATTATCCGCATTAAACAGTGCCTTTTATTAAGGGTTACTACAATACCCCAATAGGTAATAAAACCAACCATACACCGAGAAGATTAATAATATTAATGCAAAATAAATTTCTTTTTAAATATATTTAAAACAGTTTTTAGTTGTGTTTTCAAGTCAGAAAGAAAAACTTTTAACCGAAGAAATTAATTTTTAACTGAAATGATGAATTTTTAACCCAAAAGATTAATTTTCTACCAAACAAGACTCACTTTCAACAAAGTTAATGAATTTTCATCTAAAAAAAATCAATTTTCAACCAATATCGGAATATTCAAAATTTCAGAAAAATAAATGTGCAACCAAAGTAACGAATTAAAAAAAATGTATTTTTTTCATACCAAAAAAATTATTGTTGAATAAAATAATTAAATTTTAAACTAAAAGAGCTAAATTTACAAATCATAAATATAATATTTCAGTTTGCAGTTCGAAAAGTAAATTTGAAAAAAAACGAGTTTTCAGCAAAAATGATTAATTTTCAACGAAAAATATAAATTTTCAAACGAAAATGGAATAGTTATATCTTCAGTTTGAAAAATTAATTTTGAACTGAAAACAAACGAATTTTCAACCAAAGAAATTATTTTTTAATCACTATGATGAATGTTCAACCAAAAATATGAAATTTTGTTCAAATAGTGGATTTCTTAATCTAAAAGATGTATATTTGTATGTATATTTGAACTCTCCCTTTTACGGGTTCGAGGGCCTCCGCTCCCTGTACATATGTTTACATTTCATCCTTAGTCTAACTTACTCGCTACTTATTTTCTAATGCATCGCCTTATATAATAACAATAATCTTATTACTACTCTTCTTAAACTACAGACAATGAGCGATCTTCCCGGGCTTCCGTTTTCTCTTACCATCAAATTCATTTAGACCGATTTGAAAGTTTACTTGTTCGTTTCCTTTAAACAGGATTACCCGTTTGGCTCTGCCCTGATCCCTTGCTTTCTCTTATTTCTTCCAGTTTTTTCATCCACATCACTCCCTGCCCATTACCATCCAAGATCCATCTCACACATTCATCCACACTCAACTGTCCATCTTCCTCTCCTGTACACCTCTCTAACACATGTGCCCATGACTCCACTTCGTACCCACATACTCTGCACAGATTGTCCTCTTCATCCATCCAATATCTACAAGATCTCACTCCTTCTCCCATTCTAAACCGTATCATCCTATTCCATTTGTCTTCCTTTTTCATCTTTTGCAAATATTCCGGTTCCGTCACCCCTTTGACCATCATATACCATCTATTGTACTTCGAATCCATAATCTTTCTCCATCTCTTTTCTCCTTGTCTTACTAATAGCTCTAATTCTATGTTCTGCCAATCCAGAACTCCTTCCTGTATATCACAAACACTCCTCATTTTTTTCCTTTCTTCCTCCCATTTTGAATTTCCCAAATTGCCTCTCGTCTCCTTGTTCCGAACTTCGTCCAAGCATACTTGTGCTATTCTGCTCCCCTTTTCAGCTTCTCTTCAAACCTCCAGGCTCTCTTAATTTGCCTAGTTACCATTTTTTCCCTTCCTAGTTCTTCCCTTATCATGTATCCTGGACAACTCCAACTAACCCTCATTACCCATTTCAGAAATCTCTCATGTATGCTTTCCACTTTCCTATGTTCCTTCCATCCCTAAACCTCCACTCCATAACACAACACCGCCCAAACCAACGCATCAAACAACCAAACCCTCATTCTCCAATCGTCCTTGAACCTTCTCTTTCCTATACCCCATACTTGGCCCATTACTTTACTCGCACTTCCGATTCTTTTCCTCACCTGCAAATCGTTTCCCCCTCCTGACTCAAACCAAAAACCTAGGTAACAGAACTCCTCCACAATTTCCACTGTTTGTCCGTTCATCTTCCAAACGTAACCTATTTTGATCTTTTTATTTCTGAAGCACATCACTTCGGTCTTCCCTACGTTCACCGTCAGTTCTTTTGTTCCCACGTACTCTTCGAAAATTCTTATCATTAGGTTCATCCCCTTCTCATCGTCTGCTATTAGAACTACGTCGTCCGCGTATGCTAGGGAGTATAGTTTGCTATTACCCAGGATCGTCCCCCCTTTCCCTTTCTCCTTTAGCTTCTCCTCTACGTCTGCCAGCAGCAAATTAAAAAGTAGTGGACTCAACGGGCACCCTTGCCTTAGACCTCTTCCTGTCCAGAAGACCTTTCCCTATTTCCCCGCGTATCTTCACTCTAATCCTGGTTTCAGTAAAAATTTCCTTTATCCTCTCCACCAGCCCTTCTTCTATTTCCCTCTCTTTCATTGCCTGCCATATCACTTTTCTATTCACTGAGTCAAAAGCTGCTTTGAAATCTACAAACAAAGCGACTAATTTCCCTCTTTTTCTCCCTAAGTTTCTGTTAACCAAGTAGTTGAGTACGTAAATGTTGTCTATTGTCCCCATCCCTTTTCTAAATCCCGTCTAGTTGTGTGGGATACTCTGCTTCTCTTCTATCTGGTTCTCTAACCTTTTTCTTAGAATTTCTGTGTATATTTTATAGCCCCCTTGCATGAGAGTGATCCCTCTGTACTCTTCTACCTTCTTACCCTCCCCTTTCTTAACAAGCGGTACTACCAGCCCTGTCATCTACTCCTCCGGCCACCCTTCTCCTTTCCAGACCTTGTTGCATATCCTCCACATCACTTCCCTAATCCCTTCTCCTCCATACTTTATCGCTTCGTTCTCTATACCATCCTCTCCTGTGGCCTTGTTTCTTTTCAGTCTATCTATCGCCTCATTCACTTCTTCTCTTGTTATTTCGTTCGCTTCCTCCATTTCTCCCTGGACTGTCTTTCTATTTTCCCCTTTGATCCTATTTTGTTCTCCCCCTAGCAGACCCTTAAATTAATCCGTCCATTCATCCATTTCTATTTCTTCATTCACGCCCTTCCTTCCTCCTCTTTCCCTGTTTATCACATCCCAGACCCTACCTTCTTTGATTGCTTTTTCTACTTCTTCCTTGTATTTCTCCTTTCCCCTTTGCTTTTTCCCTTCCAGCATCTTCTCATGTTCTCTTTTTCTCCTGTTGTACTCCGCCTTCTCTATTTCTCCTTTCCTCAATTTTCTTACAGACTCTTTCATTCTCTCCTTACTCTCCCTGCATTCCTCGTCCCACCAGCCTCTCTTTCCCTCTTCTCTTCCTTCTTTTGTACCTATCTCATCCTTCACCTTCTCAATCGACCCTTTCAACCTTTTAATTAACGAGTCTACTCCCTCCTCCTTTTCATATCTAACATTCTCCTTTTCCATGTTCTGTTCAAACACTTTTAATTTATTTAACCCCCAGACTCCCATTTTCGTGTTCCTTCCCCCCCCCCCCCCTCTCTTTCCTTTCTCCCTCTGCCACGCTTATGGACGCCACCTTTCAGTGTAGCTATTACTGGGAAGTGTTCTGACCCTAGCTCATTCCCTACATTCATACTGCATATCATATTACTCATTCTTTCTTCTGCCAAGATGTAGTCTATTATTGTTTCTCCCTTACCTATAAATGTAATCTCTCCTTTCTCATCTCCTTTCATCTTGCCATTACATATAAACCATCCGGTTTCTCCTATTATGTCTAGTAACCTCCTCCCCTCCCGGTCTATCTCCCTATGTTTGGAGCTCCTTATATATGCCTCCTTTTCTTCATCCCAAGTCCCTCCCCCTTGCTCGCCAGTCCAGGCATTTAAGTCACCTCCTATCAAAACCAATTCTTCCTTCTTTTCCTCCATCCACCTCCTTATTACTCTCCAACCTTCCTCTTCCCCTCTTCTTCTATATACACAAACCACCACTATTTTGACTTTCCCTATTATAATCCTTCTTACCATTGTTCCCTCCTTTTCTTCCCTATCCTGCTCTGTTTTACCTTTTACTGCCAATTCTTTTCTAACCCCTGCTACCATGCGGCCCATTCCTCTACCTTTAACGTGTTCCTTTCTTGCTTCTTGCATTGTCCACACATACCCTTTAGGTAACAACCTTTTCATCCCCTTCCAATCCTTCTCATCCGCCCAGGTTTCACTCATCATAATCACATCCCACTTTTCTAACTCCCGCCAGAAACCTTCATTCTTGTTCTTCAAGCCTGACACATTCCAGAAAGCTATTTTCACTTTTTTCTCCTCCCTTCCCTCCCCTATCCTCCTTACTTCTCTTCCGCCTTGCTTTTTGGAAACCCCTCTGTTTGCTCTCTAGCCTCTTTTGTATCTTCCTTTCTTCTACCTTTCTCAACTCTTTTTCCCTTTTTCCTTATTTCTTCTACCTCCTCGTCCCAGACCCACTCCTCCCCATTTATCCATAGTCTGTCTCGCCCTATCCATACCATGCATCCCTTTTTCCTCTCTATCCATGCTCTCTGTTCTATTCGCCATCTCCTTTTCCTCTCCCTCCAAGTCAAATCCTCTTCAATTCTCTCCCTTCTTCCTTTCAATAATTTTTTGTTCTCCATAATTTTCTTTTTCTCCTCCTCACTCCCTACTTTTACTACAAACATTCCCTCTTTTCCTTCCTTCGTCATTCCAAATCTCTTAACTCCTTCTACCCTTACCCGAATTCCAATATCTCTCAGCAGATTTTTGATTTCAATTTCCCCTGTTTCACTCTCTATTTTCAATCCCTTGACTACTATGTTATTTTTTCTCTTCGCCCTTTCTTCCCCTTCCAACCTTCTTTCAATCTCACTCAGTCTCTTCAATCTTTCATTCTCATTTTGCACGTTATCACTCCCTTCTACTTTTTCCGCACTTTCTCTTCCCTTCCCCATATGCTCATTCCTAACTTCTAATTTGCTTACCCGTTCTTCCAGTTGTTTTATCTCCCTATTTGTCTGTTCGTCAATCTCTCTCTGTCTATTTTCTATGGCCTCTAGTTTACCCCATACCTTGTCTTTCTCCTCTTTCCAGAGTTTATCCCACTTTTCTCTTACTTTTCTCACTTCCCCCCTAACTTCTTTCCCCTGCCTATTCATATCTTCCAGACTCTTCCTTGTTTCCTCTCTAAACCCTTTTATGAGGGCTGCTAGCTTTTCAAACATCCCCCCATCCCCCCTATCTCTGTCTGGTGTTTTTCGTTTAATCTTCACTTTCTTGTTATCCGTGTCCCTTTCAGGATCATCTTCCCCTTCCTCTCTTTTCCTTTTATCTTCCCCTTCACTGCTAGTCACGTTCCCTTTTTTGTGCCATTCATCCAGACTCCTATTCGAGCCCGCGCTACCTAGCCTGTTGAGGTGCTGTAAGTTTGAAGGTCTCCCGCGTTTCTGGCTCGTGCCTGAACCCCTTCTCTCAGCTGATCCGACCCTGGTCGGTGTCTCGAACGTCTCGTCATCGCTACTGTCAAATTCTCCCTTCTCTCCACTAACCGCGCTCACAACCTCGTCCGCTCTTGCTTCTTCATCTCCCTGCCCTCTGTCGCCCGTTTGTGGACTTCGTATGGTCGGCATTCCTACCTTACCAAAGAGTCTTCGATGTTTCCCGCTCTTAGCTTGCCTACCTCTTGCCCCCCTTGCCCGACAACTATTTTCTACACCTAACCTCAAAACGAAATTTGCACGTTTCAACTTTCCTTTCTCACAACTTATTTTCACCCTTTACACACTTGCCTTCACTCACCCTTCTTCCTTTACACCTGCTCTCCACACTCACTGCCCTTTCTGCACCCACACACGCTGATTCCCTTCACCAAAGCCAAAAAACGCAACACTTGACACAGAAGAGTTCTCTCACGATCGGTACCGAAAACGGAAGCCCAATCTAAAAGATGAATTTTCTATCAACAAAAAAAAACGAATTTTCAACTAGTTTTTTTTTTCAATGGAAGAAAT
>CAKNXH010048580.1:8150-24347 GCA_932178445.1 Andricus quercusramuli
TCAGGTAGCGTTTTTTTACGATTTACATGATCTTGTTGTAAAAAGTTTCGTGCATGTCTCGTGGTAGGCCCTTTTCTTGACTCGTGCAGTGTTTTGAGACTCGTCTTCGGTTCGGGCACCTTCGGTGCCCTCACCTACGACTCGTCCTAAAAACACTGCACTTGTCACGAAAAGGCCATCGCCTACCACTTGTAATGCAATATACTATTATTTGATTTTAAGCACTGCACTTGCGTGATTTCATTACATCTCATTACAAAAGTATAACAACGTCTGAGCACAAATTTTCTAGCTTATTTTCTAAATAATTTATTTTTCAGAAATAAATTCTGCGCTTACGGGGTCGTGCTATGCCAACAGTATACCGACGCCTTAGCAAAAATTTTCTATCTTATTTTTTAAAAACTCGCTTACTTTTTCTTTGTTGAAACTCTGCTTCCTGGTTGTCGGGCTGCACCGTAGTAACAGTCCGGAGTCCTGGATTTATCCCTTGATATTAACCTCCGTAGAGATTTCGTTGCCACTACTGCAAATTCTGTTTCCTGGTTGTCGGGCTGCACCGTAGTAACAGTCCGGAGTTCCTCGATTTTAACCACCGTAGTGATTTCCGCTTTCCAGATTGTCTTCCAAAGATAGGGTCGTTTGATCTCTAAATTGCTCCGTAGAGACAAGATCGTGTACTCCTATCCTGGCAGGATCGCCAATTTTGTAACGGGTCAGAAGAATCACTTTAAATACTTTTTATTGTGCCTGAACTATATCGCAGGACTTCTTTATTGTAAGAGATCTTTGTTGGTCAGGGGTACCAAACGGACTAACTGCCCCGCACAAGGGAAGCAGTGGCAACGGGCCCTTGCTTCTGGGACTCGAAGAGTGGGGAGGATAGAAGATCCTTTGACATTCCTGTTACATAACCAAAAGTTGAATAATTAAATTTTAAGCTAAAGAAATTAATGTTCAACCGAACAAATGAATTTTCAACTAAAAAAGATAATTTTTCAACCAAAAATTTAATAATTACAGTTATTTTTCAAACGAATAACTCAGATTTCAACCAAAGAAATGAATTTGGAATTAAAATTATGAATCTCCAACAACCACAAATTAATTATTCACAAAAGAGTTTAACTTTCAACCAAGTAATTGTATTCCCCACCTAGAAAATGAATTTTCAACTAAAATTATAAATATTCAACTGAAGTGATAAATATTTAACTGAAATACTTAAATTTTGAACCGAAAAGAAGAATTTTTGAACAAGAAGATTAACTTGCAAAGAAAAAGATCATTTTCAACGAAAAAAATCGATCTTTAACAAAGCATGTGCATTTTCAACAAAATAGTGGAATTTTTAATTTAAGAAAACTAACTCTCATCCAATTTGTTAAATTTTAAACAAGAAAAGATCAATTTTCAACTAAAAATAAACATTCAAATTTTCAGTTAAAGGAATGAATTTTCAACCAAACTGATGAATTTGAAAAATAAAATGATCAGTCATTCATTGGGATAGATGAATTTTATACCAAGAAGATGAATTTTCAACCATAAAGATTAATTTCCAACATAAAACGCGAATTTTTCACAAAGCACATACATGTTCCAACAACTAGTTTAATTTCTAAATAAAAAATATAAATTTTCAATCAAATAGTTGAATTTTCAGGCAACTACTGAAATAGTTAAATTTTTAGTTGAAAACATTTATTTTCAATAAAGTAGTAACACTTTCAACAAGAGATAATTTTTTAATTAAAATGATAAATCTTAAAACAAAAAAATATTTTCCCACAAAAGATTTTAACTTTTAACCAGTAGTAGAATTTTGAACTACAGAAAGATGAATTCGCAACGAACAACGTAACAAAAATCCGAATCCGAATTATAATTCTTCAAAGACATTCCCGTTCCATGTCAAAAATGCCCAGTTCCAAGTGAAATTATATTTCTGTACGGAAACTCCCTGTCCTAAAATAAAAACGATAACTATTTTCTAAAATTCTCTGTTCTAAATCAGGATAAATTAGGAGTAAGCGAATGAAACGTTATGAATCTATTTTTTGAAAAAATTAAAAAAACAATTGTTTTTGTATGTTTGAAATATCATCAATTCGATTATAAAACTTGAGCGAAAAAAAATTGCGAAAGGTTTTTCTTATAATGGAAAATAATAAAAATTCAATAATAACTCATATGCCCTGCGACTGTAGATAAAGTAGAAATCACTTTCCTAAATTGACAACAATTTTTAAAATAATGAAAACTTGAATTTTTCTACCATCAGAAGTAAATTCTTGGTAATTTCCTGGTCAATAAAGTTCCCAGTCTTTTCCGGTTTCCCGGTCAAGTCGCAACCATGTCACCAAAATTATTATGTATCTTCAACAAAGAAATGTATGTTTAAAAAAGCAGTTCAACTTTTAACAAAATGGTTGAATTTTTCTGACTTAACGGAATACGTAATAGTTGATACAAAAACCAGAAAAGATTCCAATTAAATATAAAGAACAGTAGAATTCGTCTCTGGGACCGCTTCAGACTATCGGCCGCCCGGAGGCAAATTTCAATTCGCCGCCCCTTTTAATATGAATTTTAAAATCAAAGCATTCAGAACTATTCCAACTGAAAATAATAATGATAAATGAATAATAAATTATAAAAAAAATGATCATGAATATTAATTAGGACTTACGTTTCCCGCGTGAAAGTGTGTGGCAGTGGTGAAATTTGGTGCTGAGTTTTTCTGATAATTGTGGTGAAATTTGAGGTGAGTGGTTTGTGGATGTGTGTGGAGGGGTTCGTTTGTGAGGGGTTGATTGAGAGATTGAAAGATTGACAAGGGGGTGAGGATATTTTTGGGAATCAAGACAGATTTGTTCGTTGAGGTTTGTGACAGGGTGGGAGGACCAGGTTGGTCGTAGCGTGCCGTAGCAGGGTAGGGTAGAGAGGGAGAAAGGCAAGGCAGGTAGACGTGACGGTAGATGGAGACAGAGAACGATAGAAGGCGGGATCGTTTGAATTGGATTCATGGCTAGCGGAGCGAATACTGTCAAGGAAAGCAGGGATTCAGATCAGGAAGTTTTCAGTACACCGAAAGGGGAGAACAAAGAAAGGAGGGCAAGGGGAAAGTATCGAAAAACAGTAGAAAAGGATAGATTGAGGGCGAAAAGCGTGGGATCAATTGAGGCATTCATTAAAAGGAAGAGAGAGGAGCGGGGAAGCAGTGAAGACAAGGAAGTTATAGGGGCAAGCTTGAAAAATCCAAAAATGGATGAGAAAATTAAGGAGACAGAAAGAGACAGAGATGAGGATAAAGATCAGATGGAAAAGGAAAGATTGAAAGAAACGCGCAAAATGATGATAGAAGTAATGGGGATGTATGAAGAAAAGCAGGAGAAAAGGGTGGAGGAAATAAGAAGAGAAATTAGACAGGAAATGGCCGAACTTAGGAAAGAAATGAGGAAATGGGAAGAAGTCAGGGAAAAGTTAGAGAAAAGGATGCAGATGTTGGAGCAAAGACTAGAAAAGAAGGAAGAGCCTAATAAAAAGGTAGAGGAGTTGGAAGGTAGACTAACAAAAATTGAAAGCTCAAACCGTGAGTTTGGAGGTGGGGAGAGTGGGAAAAAGGAGAAGGAAAGGCTGAGAAAAATAGAGCAAAGAATAGAAAAGAGAGAGAGAGAAGAAAGAAAAAGAAACATCGTGATAAAGGGTCTAAGATTAGAGGGGAAAGAGCTGAGGGAAGGAGTGGAAGAAGTACTAAAAAGGATTGATGCTAAGGTAGAGATAGAGGAAGTGCGAAGTGTAGGAAGGGAAGAGCGAAGAGGGGAGAGAATGGCACTAGTGAAACTGAAGAAATGGGAACATAAGAGGGAAGTGATGACAAAGAAGAGGATGTTATATGGAAGCTTGGAGAGAATAGAGGATGATTTGACATGGGTAGAAAGGAACATGCAGTATAGGTTAAGGAAAATAGCGGAAGAGGAAAGAAAAAAAGGAAGAAGAACATGGGTTAAGTATGGGAGAATACAGATAGAAGGTGTATGGTGGAATTGGGATGAGGACAGGGAAGATTTAGTAAAAAATGAGGTATCGGGAAACTAGGAGAGAAAGGAACAGGAGGTAAGGAAATAAGAAATAGTGAGAAACCAAAAGAGACAAGAAACGAAAGTAGGGAAGAATGGAGGATATGCTACTGGAATATAGCAGGCTTAGAAAGAAAGGATAGGGAGTTTATGAGAAATTTGACACAATGGGATGTAGTTGTAATGATGGAGACGTGGCTAGATGAAAAGGGATGGGAAAGAGTAAGGGGAAGATTACCAAGAGGTTACAAATGGCAGGTTCAAAATGCAAAGAAGAAGAATAAAAAGGGCAGAGCAATGGGAGGAATGGTGATGGGAGTAAGGAACGAATGTATAACAGAGAATGATAAAAAAGAGTTGAAAGAACATAAAGAAGGATTAATAGTAGAAGAGATAAATATGGGAGGAGAGAGGTGGAAGATAGTGGGGGTTTATGTGAACGGTGATATGCAGGAAAAATCAGAGGATATGAGAGAACTGATGGAAGAAAATAAGCATGAGAGTAGGCTAATAATAGGAGGTGACTTTAATGCGAGAACAGGAGATAGAGGAGGAAGGGAATGGGATGGAGAGCGAGGAAGAAAATCCAAAGACAAGATACTGAATGGGGAGGGAAAGAAGTTTTTGAAGAGCCTAGGGGAGATGGGATGGTTTATCCTAAACGGAAGTATAGAGGGGGATGAGGAAGGGGAATTTACGCGTTCAGGAGGAAAGAGGGGAACAGTAATTGATTATGTGGTAGTGGACGACGAAGTAAGAGAGAAGGTTAAGAGACTAGAGGTGGGCAACTACATAGATTCGGATCACTTTCCCATAATAGTGACGGTAGAGGGAGAAATGAGTAATACCAAAAACGCTAAAAAGGAAGCAAAAGTGAAAAGAGCAGGAAGAGGGGATTGGTCAATGGAAGGTAAAGAACAGTTTAAAGAAAAAGTCAGGAAGATCAAAATGGGGGAAGGAAATTTAAACGAGGAAATGGAAATAATGGTAGGAGAAATAAAAGGAGCATTAGAGAGCATAAGCAAAAAAGAAGTTAATGAAGGAGGGGATAGAAGTGGATGGGATGAGGATTGTAAACAGAAGAAGAAGGAAGTGAGAAAGGTATTAAGAAAATGGAGAAAAGGGACAAGTAGTGGAGAAGAATATAGGAGAAAAAAGAAGGAGTATACTGAGTTGTGTGATCAAAAAAAAAGAGGAAGAAAATAAAAGGTTTGAAGAAGAAGCGGAGAAGGCTAGGACGGAAGAAGAGGTTTGGAAGGTGGTAAATAAAGAGAGAAGAAGAAGGAAAAGAGTAAACCAGGATATTGAGATGATAGAATGGAAAAAATATTTTATGGAATTACTAGGAGGGGTAGAGAGGAAAGTTAGGAAAGGAGGGAGAGATGGTAGGGAAGCAGATGATGAGGAGGACATTACAAGAGAGGAAATAGTCAAGGTATTAGGGATGATGAAAGATGGAAAGGCACCTGGTGTAGATGAGATTCCAAATGAAGTATGGAAATATGGGGGGACAGAATTAGAGGAATGGGCATGGATAATGTGCAATAGAGTATGGAGAGGAGAGGGGTGGCCAGAGTTATGGAAAGAAGGAGTAGTGATACCAATAGTGAAGAAAGGCACAGGAAAGGAGGTTAAAGATTATAGAGGAGTGACACTAATGCCAACACTGTATAAAGTATATGTGACGGTTTTATCGGAGAGGTTAAAAAAAGAAGTTGTGGAGAAAAAGATAGAACCACCGAATCAGACAGGGTTTAGAAAAGGGATGGGGGTAATGGACAATATATATGTTCTGAACTACTTAGTAAATAAGAGGATTAAAAGGGAGAAAGGGGCAATGATAGCAGTGTTCGTGGACTTGAAGGCGGCGTTTGACTCATTAGACCGAGGCGAGATAGAAAAAGTTATGGTGAAAAAGGGGATAAGAGAGGGATTAATAAAGAGAGTATCGGAAATTTTTAGAGAGACAAAAAGCAAGGTAAAGGTAGGAGAGCAAGTGGGAGGTAGTTTCTGGTTGGTGAGAGGGGTAAGGCAGGGATGTCCTCTGAGCCCGCTTTTATTTAATATATTAATATCAGACTTGGAAGAAGAAATGAAGAGAAAAGGGTGGGGAGGAGTTAGGATAGGAAACGAAAAGATATATACACTGGCATACGCAGACGATATAGTGTTGATGGCAGAGGATGAAGAAGGGATGGCGGGTTTAATTACCGGATTAGAGAGATACTTAGATGGAAAGAAGTTGAATTTAAATGTAGAAAAGACAAAGATAATGAGGTTTAGAAAAGGAGGGGGAAGAAAAAATGAATGGACGGGAAGATGGAAGGGGAAAAAATTAGAAGAAGTAAAAGAGTTTAAGTATCTGGGATATACCTTGCAAGCAAATGGAGATCATAGAGCTCATATAAGAGAAAGGATAAAAAAAGCAGCAGGGGTAATGAAACAGATATGGGGAATAGGAAAAAGAAGATTTAAAAAAAATTGGAGAAGGAGAATGTGGTTATTTGATACGCTGGTATGGCCGGTATTAGGTTATGGAGCAGAGATATGGGGATGGAAAGAAAGGAAAGAGATTGAAAGTTTACAAGTAAGGTATATAAGGTGGACGCTAGGGGTAGACTGGAGGACACCGGGATATATGGTGAGAGAAGAAGCGCAAAGGGATAAATTAAGTACTAGAGCAGGAAAGAGGGCATGGAATTTTGAGACGAAGCTGTGGGAGGGAAAAGGAGGGGAGTTAGCGAGAAGGTGTTTGATGGAGGTAGAAGAAAGGAGAGGGAGGGCGATTGAATTAACTAGATGGGAGGAAGAAAGGAGGGAGTTCTTTGAGGCTAGAGATATAGAAGACGGGACTGGAGTCAACTATGAAGAAGTGGAAAAAAGGGAGAGAGAAAGACAATTAATAGAAAGATGGGGGATGATTGAGGAATCAAAATATAATATATGGTATAAGATGATAAAAAAGGAAGGAGTACCAAAGTATTTAGAAAAGGGATGGGGAGAGAAAAGATGGACAAGACTAGCAAGATTTAGATTGGGAAACGAGGTAAGGGCAAGTATGTGTTGGGAAAAGAATGATAACAGGAAGTGCAGAATATGTGAATGGGAAGAGGAAACATGGGAGCATGTATGGGAAGGATGTAGGAGAGGAATGGAAGATAAAGGAAGCTGGCAAGAGAATGTGGTAAAGATTTTAGGGGAGGATGGTTTGGGGGAAGAATGGATGAAGGAGTTAGAGGATGCTAGGGGAGCAATTGAAAAAGAATGAAAGAATGGATGCAAAAAATGGTAAAATGGAGGTACAAGAGAAGTGAAAGAAAAAGGAAACGGAAGTCGCTTAAATAAGAAGCGTAAAGATTTGTAAGTAATGATTATGTAATAGCATAAGTAAATTAAGATGCGTTTGCGTTATCGCTCTCTCTCTCTCTCTCTCTCTCTCTCTCGCTTGCACTCTCGCTTTCGATCACTCGCTCACTCGTTCGCTAACACGTCCCAATTTGCGCTTGCGTCAAAATAGATTTAAGGCGTTCGATATAAGATTCTATGTAAATAGGTGTAAATAATTGTAAATAGTAAGGATAAGATTTTATAAAAAATGTAGAAGGAAGTGTTGTAAGAAATGGAAGTCATGTAAACCCTTAGGGGACACATTATGAATAAAGAAGAAGAATATTAATTATAATCATGATAAATATTAATCATTAATAATAATTATAATGAATAATGATAAATAAATAATTTATAAATAAATTGATAGTTTGATAAATTACTACATTATATCATAATTATTTTCAGAGGGAAATTATTCATGTGAAGTAGATCTTGTTATTGTTTGATGAAATATTTATTTTACAAAAACCATTAAGATTAGTCGACCGTGACAATTCACATAGTTTCAAGTAAAAGGTTGACGTCTCGCTTTCGCCAAAGAAAAATCATGGATGATTGATTCACAATTAATTAAATGTAGTATGTCCTGTTCTATAGCTATAGTAGCTAAAGATGACATTCGTTCATCTTGCATTGTAGTGTGTAGATAATTTTTTATTATCTTAAATTTCGAAAACGACCTTTCAGCATTTGCGACGGAAACGGATAAAGTAAGGACGATTTGCAAAGCAACATAAGTGTTAGGATAAACTGACGTTAGGCAGTTTTCGTGAATGTAATTGATTACCTCAATCGGTGACATATTTTCAGTAATGTGCAGTAGAAGTACACAAAGCTCATCTCGCAAAGCTGTGGCATCCATGTCGCGCTCATTTCCATCAGTTAAGATCAATTGCAAATCTTTACAATTTCACAGCAAGGATTTATCATCCATCATTCGAAGTTCATGGATGTTACATAAGAATGCAAAGTAATTATTACATCCATCAAGAATCTGAAACTGTGCTTCTATGCAAACAATAATTGTATCGATGGCCTGGTAGAAACAGTCAACGCGAAACTTTTTATTTGGATCATCTATTACATGAAAATCATGCTGGTAATCAAAATTGCCTTTTTTTCGTCGCCTACGTATTTGCTCTTCAGCTTTAAAATTTCCTTCAACGCCTAGAATTTCTGCCAATTACTTAGTATCTGTTATGAGTTAAGCACATCCTGAATCAGATCTATACGTTGTACGAAGTAGGACATCAATTTTTGAAGGGGTTTTTAAGCAGAGTTTACATTTAGTTTAACACTTTGTAATGTTTTACTATAGTTGCGTTAATTTTGAATGAAGCATCGTGTCAGAAAACTGCTAAGCATAGAAATGTGAAATCTTGTAATTTTGACATTAATGATTCAGCCATGTGTCTAGCTTCACCTTAGAGGTTGCACAGCATCAGTCCTACTTACCCACCTAGTGTCGCTTAAAGGTTTTAAAGTAAGTTCAGTGCAGACTGTTTAACAAAGTCGTTCACTTCTAAATTCAAACTGTGAGGATTACATGTAACAAAAAAAGCACGCGGATTTATATCCTTGATCTTTTTTGTACGACGACGTTTTTTCCTGCCATATTAGGACCATTGTCATATGATTGACCTCTCATATTACTTATCTGCAGACGTAGACTCTTCAACGTGGCTACAGTGATCTCGGCCAATTTCTCCCAAGTAGTATTTTCCAGGAAAGCAAACCCTAGAAATCTTTCTTCAATTTTAACAGGTCCATTCGATTGACATGAAACAAAACGAATTACAATAGAAGCTTATTCTGTGTGACTTTTGTCAGGAGTACAGTCAAGTATTACCGAATAATATTTAGCTAATATACATTTTTCTACAAATTGATTGTTAACTGAAACACCTAACATTTCAGGAAGTTCATTTTCAATATTTTTACTGAGATAATTTGCTTGAACTTTCTTTCCATTTTCATTTTGCATTTGTATTCTCCTTAAATGGTCAGCTATACTGACATCAAATTTGTCAACCATTTAAATTAATTTAAAAAAATTTCCATTATTTGGCTTTTTCAACTTTTCCTCGAAGTGCTAACCATTGTCTACCAAGATATTTTACAAGTTCAACTATCCGAATTGAAACTTTATACCAGTGTCGTTTTTTAGAATCTAAAAATCGTCGATATGAGGCATCAATCGTTTCATTAGCTTTCAAATTTGAGGATTAATTTGTCCATTCTTGAAAGTTTATAATATGAATACTACTTGTTTCTAAGGCTCTGAAAATATTTTTCCAGTCAGAAAAACCATTTCCTTTGAGACTAATACCGGTATTATCAAATAATTTACATGGAAAACAAAACAGCGAGTTTGTTCTTGTCGAATAAATCAACCAGTTTCTGTTAACTTGTTCGCCGTTCGGTAAAATTCGTTTATAATGTGAAGTTTTAAAACTCCTATACCACATTCGTTTCTGGGAAAATTAAAATCACAGACTTCAAACTTGGCCTCTTTTAACAAGTGTTTGCCGGACACTGTGTGATATCCCATTAGGCCACATGGCAGAGTCAACTAATAATGTACTTATCGACAGTGTTTTCTACGTTGTTTCGTGCTATTTCTTATAGATCTACTATTTCTTCTTCGTGTATTTTTTTACTGTCTCATCCCAGGTCTTCACTATGATCAGGATCGACTTTTTCGTGACTCTCTTGACACTGAAACATAATTTGCATGCGTTATTATTGGGACGTCAACGGCGATACCACGCTGAAAACACCAGTTCCCGTTAGATCACTGAAGTTAAGCAGTGTTGGGCGCGGTTAGTACTTGGATGGGTGACCGTTCGGGGAATACTGCGTGTTGTTGACCCGTCGTGGGTTTGGTGGACCCACACTGGTAGTATTTATCCACCTAGAAACACTACCCGAATCGGGTAGTGAGGCAATGAACTTTCGAGTTCGAAATGCTAATCAATTTTTTTTTTATTATTGGGAAAGAATTAAAGTTAATTTTATGTATGCACACTAGGATGGTCAAAAAGTTCAATTGGTCAATTTTACATTATAAATATAAAGGTAACTGAGTGTAAAGATAAAATCATTATAATTCGCTTGCCTTATTTTCATGTTCCTGGACTTGCTCAACAGCTTCAGCAGCTTCATCACTTACAGCCAGAGCAATCACTTGCGTATCATCACTTTTTTTAAATATTTAAATAATGAACAATTTTTTTTGTTTTCTCCATCGCGTTCAGCTTTTCGCTTGCAATATTGAGCACCTGAGAGGCGTTTCGCTTTGCGATCAGCCATCTCAAAATATGCAAACTTTTTTCTCACACGATGTGAACTTCAGAAAAACTTTCTTTCTAATGAACAAGTGCTTCAACTTATAAGCACTTAAACTTGTAGGTCTGTCTTCTCGAACCATGGAGGGGGATGGCTTTTCCTCTATCTTTTCGATGGTAACTTTCCACGGGGGGACTAGCTACTTGTTAGCTCCGCAATTGTGTTTCGCTTGCCAACGGCCCTTATCCATTAGAAACTACTGCTTTGCTGATACCTGCACTAAGTACCACTAATTTTATTGCCCTAGCAGCATTACAGTTTGAGAGGTGGATCCACTTTATTGTCGATGCCTACACTTGCTAAATTAGTTTTATTGTAATTGAATCTAAATTTTAGACTTTCCTAGAATCTAATTTGAGAAACTTTAGAATTCTTATTCTTGTCAATAAGTATATAAAACGTTTTTGTTAAGCTGTCGCGCCTTGCCCCTCGCATTACAATGTACTCATTTCGTTCAGATTTTAGACTCTCCTAGTATCTAATTTAACAAAACTTTAAAATTCTTATTCCTGTCATTAAGTGTATGAAAACTATTCCTTATGCGACGCTCAGGGGCCGCCCCTCGTCCTTTGCACCCGGAGGCGGCCGCTTACTCTGCCTCCGCCTGTAGCGGCCCCTGATTCGTCTAAAAAAGATGATTTTTGAATAAAACAGCTTATCTTTCAACGAAATTGTTCAGTTTTTAAGCCAAAAAGACCAATTTTTATAGAGCAGTTGAATTTTCAACCAGAAAATATAGATTTTTGACAAAAAAGTTATCTGTCCACTTAATAGTTGAATTTTCTACGAAAACAGGGTAATTTTCAACCAAAAAAGACTAATTTTCAACAAAGTAAGTACATTTCTGACCAAAAAGATGAATTTTGAAATAAAATTATGTATTTTAAAACAAAAGTATGATTTTCAATCAAGGAGACTAATTTTCTACTCAAAAATACGAATTTTCAACTAAAATTATGAATTTTCAAGAAAAAATGAAGTTTTAACAAAAACTGTTCAACTTTTTACCGAATTTCACGGGCGAAGCTTACAAAACTATAAAAATAAGGATATCCAGGGAACGTCTCCAGGACGTCCGTTTCCGGCGAAGCCTACGAAACTATGAAAATAAGGACATCCAGGGGACGTCCGATAAAATACGTGCGAGCGTAGTTTTCCAAGTTTTCCAAAGTGAAAATTATAATTCTTCACAGAAATTCCCTGTCTCAAGTCACAAGTACATTTATATCCAAAAATGCCTTGTTCCAAGTCTGAATTATTTTTATTTACATTATTTTGTATTATATTTCATAGATGTGGTAACTCCCATTTTCTGAAATTTGAAAGAGCAGAAGGGTTTCCGGCGAAGCCTACGAAACTATAAAAATAAGGACATCCATGGGACGTCCTAGAATACGTGCGAGCATTTGGTTTCGTCCCGGAATCTGAATTGAAATTCTTTACGAATTTTTAAGTAATCCAAAGTGAAAATTATAATTCTTTATGGAAATTCCCTGTTTCAAGTCACAATTATATTTATATCGAAAAATCCCCTGTTCCAAGTCAGAATTATTTTTATGTACATTACTTTCTATTATATTTCAGAGATGTGGTAACTCCCATTTTCTGAAATTTGAAAGAGCAGAAGGGTTCTCGGCAGAAACCATTTTTTTTCTTGTTCCAAAATTCGAGTTTTTCGTTACAAAAAAAATTCAAAAAATTTGGTTTGTTTAAAATTCAACTATTTTTTTGTTGTAAAATGTTGATTTTGTTTGGGAAATTCATCTCTTTTGGTGAACAAATTTCTGAAGAGGGCTCAGCTTTTTTTGGGAAATTTGTCTTTCCTGGTAGAAATTGGAAATTCGAATATTTATCTAGAGAATTCAACTTTTTTTGGTTGAAAATTAACTTTTTTGTTGAAAATTTGTCTTTTTGGTTTGAAAATTCAAATTCTGTTCAAAATCCAAGTAAATTGAAAAAATTCGAAAGAAATCACAGAATTTAGGATAAATTAAGAAGAATTCAGAGTGAGTTTTGAATTAATTGAAGAAAAATCCAAAAATCAAATATATTCCATTGATTCCAATAAAATTGGAGTGACTTTGGAATAATGCAAGGGAATGTGAGAGAATTAGATGAAATTCATACGAATTTAAGAGGAATTTCAAGTAATCCATTATAGATATATTGAATTCAATTGACCTAAGCGCGTTGTAACCAAGCCCTAACCTTAAAATTGAACTGCCTCATTTTACTCCATAAATATCCCAGAATTACATATTTTCTAGATAACTTAATTCCTGTTTTAAATCGGATCTATATTAGGAATGAAAAATTGGCTTATTTCAATAGTTATTGTGAAAAAATTTTTTTTTATTCTAACCCGGGAGCATTCGAAAACATCGTTTTACGCAAAAAGATTAAAATTAGCAAATTTTTCACTTTGAATACAGATTTGAATCATGACAAGAAAAAGATTCAATTATATATATGAAAAATCTATTTCTAGTAATAATGGAGTAAAATCAGTATAAAATATATGAAAATGTATTTCCTTTTCCTTCGCTTCTCTGCCATAGATAGAATGCGACATCTTTGAACGTCCACAAATCTAGAGAAAAGTATTTATTTTACGAATATAAATTTCAATTAAAATCAATTAAGTGTCTTCATTCCCCGTGTAATAGCAATTAATAGCAATAATCATTATCTAAATAACAATTAATAAATAGCAATATAATGGCAATATAATGGAAACATAATAGCAATTGCTATTTCTATATAGATAGATAGATAAACGTTTATTTTTCAGCCTGCTGGCCTTAAAAAATTGACTTGCTTACACTTCCATTTTTACAGAATTTTCTTAAAACTAACCCTTAAAGCCTAACATCCATCCATTCCTTATCTCTAAGTCGCACGCTTTTATCGCCTTGCCTTCCTTGCTTCGCCTCGCCTCGCAAAAAATATCCCTACTTTTTCGCATTGCCTCACTTGCCAACCTCTGTTTTCGCTCGAATACCTACTACTTATCTACTATTTACAATATTTACATGTTACTTATATCTACTTTCTCTCCTATTTACAATCTTTCCGTCCCCATTCCTCTTCCTCCTTCCTTCTCTTCATCTCCATCTTACCCAACACTCCCTTCACCCATGCTACTGCCTTTTTTCTCCCTTCTCATGCAACAATACCTTCATGCTTATCTCACTTCTTTCCACCTCCACGCACTCCTCCAACCAGTGCTCCACTCTTGCATCCCCCTTTCCACACAGTTCACACATCCTCTTCTCCCATGAGAGCCAGAACCTATTGAAACCCTCCATCCACCGACACCTCATCCTCGCTATAAGCTCCTGACTTCCTTTCTCTCCTTTCTCACATAAATATTGCGCTCTTGTCCTTGACATAATCCACACATAGTTCCCGTTAAACATTGACTCTCTTATTCTCTTTTCCCCCTCTGTCTTCTCTCTCTCCATGCCATTTTGCTTAACCAAGTCATAAACCTTCCTTCCTTCCTCGTGCATCCTTCTCACTTCATCCATCTGCAGTCCATTCATTCTAAAATACCTTTCCCTCTCAGCCTCCATCTTCCCACCCCCTGGCTATTTCTATATAGCATGCTTAAGTTGTTTTGATGTTACGAATGGGCCAGAAATCTAGGAAATCGAAAATGGGAAAAAACAGGAAGTTATCCAGTTGAGAGGAGATAGATATTCTAATTTCGGATAAAAAAGGTTCAATCCTATCAATACGTAATACGATAATACCAAACGCGGGAAATGTCCCGCATTTATCCTCTTCCTGTGACCGAAACACGATTTTTCTTAGAGGACCTTTTCCCTTTTTCTCCCTCTTTGTTCCTTGGTTATTTTTGTCCCTAATGAGCCGTACAGTGAGGTAGTTTGGAAGTCTGTTTTTTAACTATGAATCATTTTGACGCTCATTTTGCATACAATTATTCATGATAAAATAGATTTCTTTTCGATCTTATATCAATAAATTTCTTGGTTTAAAATTCAACTCTTTGGTAGAAAGTTTATTTATTTTGTTAAGAATTCATGTTTTTTGGGTAGAAAATTAATCTTCTTGGTTGAGAATTCATGGGTTCGGTTGAAAATATAACTATTTGGTTGAACATTTAAGGGCTTTGTCAGAAGCTCATGTTTTTGGCTTGAAAATTCAACATTTTTTATGAAATTTTATTCTTTATTGTCTGAAAAATCTTGACTGTTTGAAAACTCGTATTTTTTGTTAAAAGTAATGTCTTTAGTGCCATTTCTCTCTGTCGAAATAGTAAAAAATAGTGTCATCGCTTAAAAAAAGTGTTGAAAATTTCTGTATTTTGTTGAAAATTCTTATTCTCTGGTAGAAAATTAATCTCCTTGGTTTAAAATTCAACTAGTTTGTTAAAAATGTTTTTATTTTGATGAATATTCTCATTTTCTAGTAGAAAATTAATCTTCTTGGTTTAAAATTCAACTATTTTGTTAAAAGTGTATGCATTTTGTTAAGAATTACTCTTTTTAAGTAGAAAATTAATCTTCTTGGTTGAAAATTCAACTATTTGGATACAAGTTTCGGTATTCTGTTGAAAATTCTTTTTTTCTGAGAGAAAATTAATCTTCTAAAAATTTAACTATTCCCTTTTCGGTTGAAAATTGACCGTGCTTATTTTGAAAATTCAACTAAGAAATTTTTTATTAAGAATTCATATTTTTTGGTTTAAAATACAACTATTAGGTTGAAAATGTATGCATTTTGTTAAAAATTCATCTTTTTGGTTAAATATTTACCTATTTGATTGAGAATTTAACTGTTTTGTTAAAAGCTCATGCTTTCGGCATTAAAATTCAACATTTATATGAATTTTTTTCTTTATTGACTGAAAAACCTTTTGTGACTGAAAATTCGTCTTTTTTGTGATTGAAAATAGTGATTTTGGTGCCACTGTTTTCGAAATAGTATCAGAATAGAGTTATCGCTTTAAAAAAATTTTAAATAATTTCAATAGTGTGGTGAGTTCGAGGCCGGTAATAAAAACATGCGATAAAAAATAATTTCACTATTAATGTAGTTGTATTATAGACCTCATGAAATTGGAATGTTGTAGTTTTTTGGCCTTTGGTCTTGCGAATTTATAAGTGGTGGTGTAAATAAAGAAAGTATTTATTTAAATGTCAATGCATTTCGCCAGCGATATCGTGGCCTCATCAGGACTATAATAAGTATGGACAAAAAAGATGACAAATATTTGTTGACGTTCATAACACTAACAATTTGTACATTAAAAGGAATTATAAGTGTAACTTACCATAATGACATTCTTAGATTTAAAAAAAAAATTTTTTTTTAGTTGGTTGTTTTTGGAAAAGACATTGAATTTTTGTAT
>CAKNXH010048583.1:0-23580 GCA_932178445.1 Andricus quercusramuli
AAATAAATTCCACAGTTTTTTATATTAAATTAAAATCACATTTGGTTATTGTATCAACTATTACATTTTTCGTTAGCAATTAATCTTTTTTAGTCAGAAAAATTCATCCATTTTGTTAAAAGTTGAATTACTTTCTTAAACGCATATTTTTTGTTGAAGATTCATAATTTTGGTGGAAACTTCGTCTTTTTTCGTAACAAAGCTTTCTTTTTGGTAACTTTTTTGCTACATTATTTTTACTGTATAGAATTCCTGAAAATAAAACAAGAATTCAACGATCAAATTTGGACAACCACCACAAAATGCTCCTATTGCAATTCCTAAAAACAAACAAAAAATAGTTTCTTTGGACAAAAATAAAAAAAGAGGAAAGAAAAATGAAAAGGGAACCAACCAAATCCAAATCCTAACTTGATTATTGGACGTTAAATGCGATTTTGAATTTCATTTTAATCTAATTTAAAATTCTTGAATTTCAATTATTGTTACTTTTTGGTTACTTTTTTGAGACAAGAATGTTTACTATTTTTTTAAGCTTGAGCACTTTCGAGCCCTGCTTATGGCCAATGTTACCTGAAAGAAGAAATTGATTAAATTTTAAAACAATTCAATAAATATTCGCACGGGGAAGCAAAAGTGACATTTATATGGAGAAATGTACCAATCGCGTTGCAATCAGCCGCGATCAAATTGATTCTGCTCGGGGTTATTCCGTGAAAGTTGTAAAAAAAAAAAGTCACGCGACCAGACGAGTTTACGAAACACTGGAGTGGCCTTAACACTGAACTCGGAAAGGATGAAACGAGCTCGATGATTCAAGGGAAGTAGGCCTTTAAATTAATGACCTTAACACTGAACGTCCAATGAACGCCGCGTCGCATCGGTGTTGTTGGCTGTTGTGTCGCGCAAGTGCATTTAGTGGATTGCGGTGACTAGGCACATTTCTATTCTTCGGTGATTCCCCCGTCGGCATACGGGTAATTGTCAAATTGTAGGCAAATTTTAGCACCTACATTGGCATCACATTATCATTAGGAATTAAATATTTTATAACGGAAATTGATCTTATCACATCTGGAAATTTTAAATCCTGAAGGAGCAGTCATGAAAATTAGAAATAATAATGAAATTCGTACATGAAATACGGAAAGTGGATTTGAGGTTAGGAGATTGATGAAAGAGAGCGCGAGCTTTTAAAAAGTTCAAAAGTGAATAATGTAACGCATGTCATTTAGGAAAAACGAAATATTGAACTATTGTAGATAATTTTTTTGAATGTAAGTAAGGTGACGTAATAAATTAAAAGTCTAATTGTTACTGTTATTTTTCATTTCAACAAATACGTTTTAAATTATAGAAATGGAAATAACGTGACTGTAGTACAATGTAAAATTAAAGGTTCAAAACATTTACTTAAACTATTTACATGATTTATTATGCAGTCTTTCAAATGGATTAAAATCTATTTATTACATCGTGGCATATACTAAGTAACTGAGTAATAAGTTATGCTTTCCTTTTTATCAAAATTAAAAATATGAACTCATGAAAATTCAACAGGTGTAAGGAAAACTACAGTAAATTACTTATTTTCTAAAATTTATATATTAGAATCTCAGCACCTTTTAGCTATAATAACAAATCTACCTAAGCGCACGCACATATCAGCAGTCGTGCGCTCTTCTATTGTACCGTACGATAATGATGCAAGCAAAATTAGGAAGTCTAGCCTTTTTTAATATTTATAAAAAATAACAGATTTTAATCATAAAAAGTCACCTACTTATGAAAGAAAACACCGTTGAGCAAATAACGGAATGGTTTTTATAATTTTTTTCACTCCGAAACTGGTTTTTAACGCACGTACGGAAATGACGTTTTTGTTTTCAAAGTGCACTTTTCAGTTTTAATATTAGATTCACAAAGAAAGAGTTCATATTTCAAGCTAAGGGAGCGTCCATAAACCACACTGTTAGAAAAATCCGTATGAGATTTAATATATACATGTGTGTGAAGCAAATATGCACTACCGCTACTGAAATGTAACATACATGGGTGTAGTGAATTTAATATACATGTGTATTAAATTTAATATACAGGTCGGTATAGCAGTGTGCATGAAAACTCAAAATGCTTTCATTTCTTTAAATTTTGTCAAATATTCGCACTTGAATTAATAATTTAGAATTCGTCGACTGAATTGTTATTTATAATGAAAGTGCGACGTACGGGTGGAACTTTTCCAAAAATCTAGTCTAAATAGTAGAAATTTAATGTTAGTACAGTTGATTGTAGGTTAGGTCTGTTATTTGTTTGCTCAATTGATCTTTTCGACTTGAAATCCTGTCATATTTTTGATTAACTGGAAGAAGGTATCCTGTTTTATTATTTAGAGTCGAAAATTCATGTTGAACTTATTTTGAATTTGTGTAAAATGGAATTATCTGATTTTTCTTGTAAGTGATTAACATGAATGTATATGAAATTTAATATACACGCTCTTAATGGCGATTTCATATGATTGATATATTAATTTTAATACACATGTGTATATTAAATTTAATATTATTTTTAACAGTGCACGTAGCCTGTTCTTCTTTTGTTTGAATAAAGACGAAAAGACAATTGCCGTTAAGTGATAAAGGACACAACGTTATAAACAAAAGAAAAACAGGCTACGTAGTTTATGGACGTTCCCTAAAGTTTATAGAATCGTGTATTAAACGATACGCTTAATATTTCTGTATTTATTACTCAACTGTAACTAGAATATTTTACTAGAAAAAAAGACGTACGTTAATGACGTCTGAAAAGACAAAAATCGAGGGACAGACTTGAAGGTTCTTACAATATTATTAATTTGACTTAAAAAATGTGCATACATAAATTTATGTTCATCTAAAGTTTAAAAACTCGATACGCTAAGCATTTTTCAGGTTACTGCCTAAAAAAAAAAGGAGAAAATCCGTTTATCCTTGTGCAAAGTGATGTTGAGACGCCGTACGGTAATGACGTTTGGGGTGTTCTTATATTAAATTCAAGTAAATAGGAACAGAAATGAAAAAGAAAATAACTGACCATTTTTTAGAGGATCGTAATAAGTATTTATTAAATTTAAAAAAAATCAGTACGAGTTTCTAAGTTGATGTTATATTACTGGGACTTCAAGTTTGCCTTCAATTTGACAATTACCCATACATCGAACAACAGATTTTTTTATTCGCCACTAACACTTCTGTCTGCACTAAGTGGTCCCCGAGATACCTTTTGTTTAAAAAGTCAGAAAAAGTGCCATGATTAGGAACACCTAATTACGAATAACTTCAGAGTTGTGGCTTGTATAGGGGAGCGTAGCTTAATAAGAAATGTATTGCAATTTAAGAAATTTAAATTAGATTAAAATCATATTAAAACCCTACTTAACATCCAATACTCAAGTTAATTAATAGAATTTCTGAAAATTGCTCCTATTTTAATTTTAAAAAACAAAAACATTTTTTATTATAAAAAAAAAATTTCTCTGGAGAAAAATAAAAAAGTGGAAAGAAAAATGAGAAGGCAACCAACCAAATCTCCTGCCTGCTCTTTTTTTATTTATTTCGTCTTTTTTATTTTTATTATCATCAAATCACAATAAAAAAACATTCATAATATTTACCAACGTTTCGGTGCTCATATAGCACCCTCATCAAGGTAAGAAATATTAGAGCAGCTAGGAACAGTGATTTCGTTGTTTTTTTTTTCTTTTTTTTTAAGAAAAAGTTTATTTTCAATTCCAATAGGAGCATTTTATGATGGTTGTCCAAATTTGGTCGCTGGATTCTTGTTTTTATTTCCAGAAATTCTCTACATTAAGAAATATATTATTAACAAGTTTGTAAAATAATTGCTTATCGTGCGAGAAAATATCAAGGGAGTAAAAAGTTTTATTTGGTACTAACGATTGACAAACAAATTTTTTAAAATAAATTCTGTTAATTGAAGGGTTTCATTTATAACCATTGTTATAAACAATGAACCAACAGAGTTTGTGAGCAATAAACAATGTTATTAATGGTAGGTATAGGCTTTGCATCAGTTTTAGTGAAAATTACGACACTGGTCGGTCTAGATGATTTTTGATTAACAAATTAAAATTGTAGAATATTTCCTCTTAAAAATATATACATTTTGCAACAAAAATTAGTGGGATGAGTTTTCATTAAAACGGAAGATTTCTTTTTTCAAGAGATCTAGCCTCGAAATAGACAATGTGCAAGTTTCAGATTTTCTTGAGCAATAAATTTTGAGATACAACTGTGCAAATTTTATTTGAGGCTAAAAATGATTTGAAAATTTTCTTCCTTAATAAATAATGAAATTGTAAAAAAATTGTATAAACAAAAACTGACTTTTTTCACCGTTTAAAAGGTATCTCGGGGACCTCTTAGTGCATACAGAAGTGTTAGTGGCGACTGGACTATAAAGGGTCGTCCCTAAATTACGTTACCAATTTGGGGGGGGGGGGGGTTAATTTTCAAATAGTTTGCTCATTTTGCGAAAGATGTCCCTGAAACGGTGCAGTTCAGTAATAACTTATATAGTTTGAAAATCATTTTCATATTTCAGACTTCACACTCTTTCCCCTATTCCCCTTTTTTAAAGAATTCCCCTTTTTCTCCCGTTTTTTCGCTTAAAATATTTTTGGTTAAAACTCAATTTAATTTGGTTAACTTGATTTCGTTGAAAATTTAATTATCTTGCTGAAAATGGAATTATTTTCTTAAAAATTCATCTTTTTAGCCAAAAATTTAACTACTTGATTGAAAGTTGAACTACTTTGCTAAAAATTCATTTTTTTAGTTGAAAATTCATCTCTGGTTGAAAATTTGACAATATTGTTGAAAATTTGTTTCATTTTTAGTGAAAATTAATGTTTTAACTGAAAATTCAACTATTCTATTTTGGTTGAAAATTTATCGTTTTTAGTTAAAAATTTAAATATTTGATTGAAAATGTATCTTTTTTAGTTTAAAATTCATGTATTTTGTAAAAAAATGTGTCTTTTTGGTAGAAAATTGATCTTCTTTGTTGAAAATTCATCCCATTTGTTAAAAATGCCATGTTCCTGGATTCAACTATTTTGCTGAAAATTCATCTTATTGTTAAATCCAACTATTTCTGATTTCAAAATATAACATTTTTGGTTGAAGATTCATCATGATATTTGAATATTCAACTATTTTAGTCGTAAAATAACTTTTTCGCTGAAAACAAAAAAATTGGTTTACTAACAATTTTAGTAGAAAATTCAACTATTTGGTCGAAAATTAAATTTTGTATTGAAAATCATATTTTCAGGTTGAAAGTGCAACTGTTTTTTTGATAATTCGTCTTTTTGGATTCAAAATTCAACCATTCATATTTTGGTTGAAAATTGAACAATTTGGTTAGTAATTCATCTTTTTGGTTAAAAATTCATATACGTTCGTTTTTTTTGCTGTAAATTAATTTTCTATCTGAAAATTAACGATTCCATGTTTGGTTGAAAATTCAACTTGCCTGAAAATTAACTCTTTTGTTGAAAATTTGTCTTTTTGGGTAGGAAATTAATCTTCTTTGTTGAAAATTCATCTATTTGGTAGAGGATTCAACTATTTTGTTAAAAGGTTGTCTTTTTACAATGAATTCAACTGATTGAAAATTCTTTTTTTTTCAAAAGTAATTTTCTTAACTTGAAATCTAACTATTCTATTTTTTGTTGAAAATTTATCTTTTTTAGTTGAAAACTAAATAATTTGGTTGAAAATTCAATATATTTCGTGTTCAAGTCTTAGGAATTTAAAGCGTTTCACATTGAATTCAATATGGTAGCTACATTAATTTCACTTAAAAGTAGGACCTGAAAGGTCCTCGAAATTTTTTTAGTATGGATATTGTATGAGGTCAGATCTCGAATTCATGATTGCTCTTTAGATCAATTAAAAAAAAAATTTACAAACCATGCTATATCCCCTAAAATTATTGACATTTTAGCCAAATTATTTTTGAAACTATTAGGTGTTATTGAAATCAACAATTTGTATCTTATGCAATTTTTGGTCTGCGTAATAGTTTTTGAAAAAACGCAAAAAAGCATATTATAAAAATCGATTTTTATGGATTATTTATGGATATTTTCCAGCTTCTTTTTCAGAATTAATGAGATTATGATATCAGGAATAACACATCTTTTGCACATTTTTGCATCTGATCCACAGTTCATGTAAAAAAGGTACAAACATGTTTTGCAAAAAAATTTGTTTGAACCTGATATAAGCTTACAATTATTACAATGTTTACATCTTCCTTTCTCATTCAGCTGAAGGACCTGATAATTGAAAACATTAACTAATTTTTTACTATATTTTTCTCGTAATAATTTAACGAAGCTAATGCAGCCTATTAAAAGTCGATTTAATAATATTTTACAAATTTTGAATTCACATTTCTACAGTTTATCTTTAAATATTTCTAGTCTTTTAATTTCATTTGTCCTTTTTTGCGTTAATTATTCGGGCTACAAGAAAAAATCTCAGACAAAGTTTTTTCCCTCTGGGGATCCTTTAGTTGTTAGTGCTTTTTTTACATAAACTATGGGACAGATGTAAAAATCTGCAAAAGAAATTTTATTCCTGTTATCATAATCTAATCGATTTTGAAAATGAATCTGAAAAATATCTGTAAACAATGTATAAAAATGATTGTTCTAGGATACTTTTTTGCAGTTTATGCAAAAACTATCACGGAGACAAAAAATGGCATTGGATACCAATTTTTTATTTCAATAACACCTAATAGTTTCCAAACCAATTTTCTTAAGATTTTGATAATTTAGGAGATGCATCATTATTTATAAAAAAATTGTTTATTATATATATTTACAAATTATTGAAATCACAGTGACCTATTATAGTGGACCAAACGATTTCTGGCTTCCGGACCACTTATTCTCTCATGTCTGTATATTTATTATATTTTCAGTACATTTCTTAAAATATTTTTTAAAGTAGTTTTTTTTTTAATATATATTTTTAACTTTGTTCACTCTTGTTGCACAACAAATTAGACACGTAAAAACGGGAAATTCAACACCTAATTTTCTATTGGAAACACTAAGATTTCAAAGCTTGTTGCGTTTGATGTGTCAGTTGAGCGAAGGGCGTGCAAATACATAATAGAGGTTCGATTCCTCCCAGATGCGAACGCCGTTACAAATTTTTTTCTATGAAGTACAAACTATACTTGTATAATAATTCACTTTTATTATTTTAATCAGATTTCTATATATTTAGGAGAAAAAATTGTGATTCAAACACACATTAAAATGTTATATTCTAATGTATACGTCCTGATTAATACTCTTAATCATTTGTACGAAACAGTTTTTACTTTTTTTCAATGCTCAAAAAAAAATTTTCTTCTGAAAACAAGTCCTAAATTACAAATGCCAACTCGAATTAGCACACAAATGTGGCTTTCAAGAATTCGGCTCAGAGAATGTGACGAGTGGAAGATTTTGATTGATGATTTCGGACTGCGTTATACTGGCATTTGTCCAATTACGTACCATGTCCCCTTCAAGTATGACCTCCCTCTTCTTAATAATAAGGGATGTGCGGTTAATTTACCATTTTAAGCTTTGTCTTTGTATCTATATGGAAGGTTAAAAAAATGCAATTTCACTAAATCTCTTTATAAAAATAACTTAGTTTTGCTTTCTTCTATATATATATGTTATTTATTGTTTTCATTAAGGTTAAGATATACAACTTGTATAATATGTTGTGTGCGAATTCCCAAACAAATATTTCACCCACAGTTTTACGTGGCTTCCGGGCTTTCCATAAAATAAATTACCAATTTTGAGTTATTTTGACCCCCCCCCCCCCTACCCCAATTCCCAGAACCCTTGGCTAAATACTCAAAACAGAGGAAATAGGGTGATATTTCACGAAAATAGGAGAATAATAGAGGAATCAATCCTTTTACATAAAATTATTGTAATAGCTACCATATTGAGTTTAATATGAAAAGCTTTAAATTCCTCAGATTTCAAGTCGAAATATATATTGCATTTTCAACACAATAGTTGAATTTTCTACCAAAAGAGATGAGTTTTAACCGAAATCTTGCATTAACAACCAAACCAAATGTTTAAGCTTTCGAACAGAAAAGGAGAATTTACAACTAAATAGCTGAACTTTCAACAAAATAGTTACATTTTCATGCCTAAAAGGCGTATTTTTAACAAAACAGTTGAATTTTCGACGTCAAAAGATTACTTTAACAAAAAAGTAGAATTTTTAACCAACAAAGATGAATTTTACAAGCAACTAAGTTCTATTTTATAGCAAAAAATAAATTTTCAACAAAATTGTTTCATTTTATAATAAAAAAGATAACTGTTCAACCAAAAATAGAATAGTAAAATTTTCAGTTTAGAAATTGATTTTTAACCAAAGAAATAATCATTTTTAAACAGTTGAATTCAACAAAAAAACAGGAGTTGAATTTTCACATGAATATTCAACGAATTTATGGTTGCATTTTGAAACTAAAAACGATTGATTTACAGAATAGTTTAAATTTTCGAAAATCTTTAAAAAAACTAATTTTGTACGGAGTGGTTCAACTTTCAACTAAGTAGTTGAATTTTCAACCAAGAAATATGAATTTTTTACCCAAAAAAATGAATTTTTAACCAACTAGTTCAATTTCCAAGCCAACAGATTGATTTTCCAGTAAGAAGATTAATATTTTACCAAAAAAGAGAAATTTTCAAGAAAGCAGTTGAATTTTCAACTCGAAAATTTTTATTTTTTATCAAAAAACTTCATGTCAAACCAATACTTGAATAATAATCTAATATAATGAATCTTTAAGCAAAAAATATTTTGATTTCACATTTTAATTTAACCAAAAAGGATCAATTTTCTATCAAAAATACAAATTTTTAACAAAATACATGAATTTTCAGCTAAAAAGATACATTTTCAACCAATAATAGGATAGCAAAATTTTCAGTTTAAAAATTGCTTTTTACCCAAAATAATAATAATTTTCAAACAGTTGAAATCAACAAAAAACTAATTTCTAACCAAATAATTTAATCCTCAACCAAATAGATGATTGTTCAACAAAGAAGATTAATTTTATCCCAAAAAAGATGAATTTTCAAAGAAAGAGTTGAATTTTCAACTAAAAATTATAAGTTTTCAAGCAAAATTGGAATCGTTAAATTTTTAGATAGAAAAATTAATTTTTAACAGCAACAAAAAACGAATTTTCAGCCAAATGCATTAATCTTCAACCTATTTATGGTTGCATTTTGAAGCTAAAAAGCAAGTGATGTATACAAAAGTAGTTAATATTTTTAAAAAACTTGAAAAAAAACTATCTTTTAACGAATTAGTTCAACTTTCAACAAAGTATTCGAATTTTCAACCAAAAAATATGAATTTTTTACCAAATTAGTTAGATTTTCAAACGGAAAGATTGAGTTTCTACCAAGAAGATTAATGTTTTATCAAAAAGACGAATTTTCAAGAAAGCGGTTTAGTTTTCAACCCGAAAATTTGAGTTTTTCACAAAACGGTTCATTTCAAACCAAATAGTTGAGTATTCAACTATTATGATGAATCTTCAACCAAACTAGATTTTAATTTCAAATGAAAAACAGTTCAATTTTATCAAAAAGGATACATTTTCTACCAAAAAGATTAATTTTATACCAAAAACACAAATTTTTAACAAAATACATGAAATTTCGACTAAAAAGATACATTTTCAACCAAAATTGGAATAGTTACACTTTCAATTAAAATAATTTTTAATCAAAAATGAAACAAATTTTTAACAAAATAGTTCAAGTTTTAATCAAAGAGATGAATTCTCAACGTTTCAGACGATTTTTAACAAAATACATTAATTTTATGATTGAATAGTTAAAATTTCTATTCAAAAATTATTTTTCATTAAAAATTAAACGAATTTTCAACAATATTGCTTAATTTTTAACCAGAGAAGAATCTTCAACCAAAAACATGAATTTTTAGCAAACTATTTCAACTTTCAACCGAGTAGTAGAATTTTTGACCAAAAAATATGACATTTGAACGAAACAGTTACAGATTCAGCAAAATAATTAAATTTCCAACGAAGTAGTAGAATTTTTAACCAATCAAGATGAATTCCGATCAAAAAATTTAAGAGTAGCATTTATACAAAAAATTAAATTTTAACCAAAAATAGTTGGATTTTTCTGTTGGATTTTATTAATTCAGTTTTTATTTCAGCGAAAAAAACGAGAAAAGGGTGAAAAGGGTGAAGTTTCTTGAAAACAGGGGGAAAAAGAGGAATTCTTTAAAAAATGGGAATAGGGATAGATTGAACTCTACCGTTGCAGGGACATCTTTCGCAAATGTCGTTAACGTTCATCATCAGAAAATGTACTAAACGTTATCAAAGTTTAAATAATTTGATATTGATTTTTTTTGTCTACTGGTCTAAAATCAATATTTGACTGCTGATTTTTATTTCTAAATTGTGAAAAAATTGCTCTCAACCTCCGCTAGGATCCGAACCCCCTCTCCCCCGCTCCACTTGTTAACAACTGCTGTTTTTGATGTGGCCCCTCCCCCCTCAAATTGGTAATGTACTTTATGGACGGACCCTTAATTATGGTTGAAGGAATAATTTATATATAGATACTTTCCCTTTTTAAGAGAGATCCACTACATCTGTTCAGGACTTTTCTTTACTATAGCTTTTTTTTCTAATTGCAAGTAAAATATTTTTATTTGGACGTTTAGCTTGGATTGTAATTGTTTCATAAGATATGCAACGGGAAGTAATAACGCTTAACTATACTGTACCAATAACTTGAAACGGTATGGCTATCACGGAGGGGCTCGTTAGAATCCGGGCGTACCCGGAAGAAGAAGGTATAACGTTAAGGTCTTCCAGTTTATGTATGGAAATTGAAATCGAAAGTTGCTGAGTATTAGACGAGGTCGTGGTTCATAGACGGTTTTTTTCTGATGTAGTCATGCTCTGTGATCAATTATCTCAGCTAATTTTGCTGAACTGTTTTTCCTACATCTTGTTTTATCAATATATATGTATATATTGATAAACCTTCCAAACAGATAATAGTATATTGTGTAACAATTGCGGGAAAATGGCAGTTCTGCGTGAGTTGAAGTTTACAGCACGAACACAGAAAAAAGCTAAACTTACTTCTGCCGCGTCTCTTTTTATTCAGGTCCATTTTTATATGGGCAAATCAGGCAATAAGTGGAAAAGCAATACAGCATAAGACTATTATTTCAAATTGACATATTGATAAAACTAAAAAATAGCAGAGTATATTAAACTAATCGAACCATTTTTCCCCAGAGTAATAGTCGAAGTAAAGATTCATCTCTTTTCCCTAGAATGATTTTGATAAAGTACATTATACATCAATAGTTTAGAAGATTAAGAAAATGAAAACACAAACAAAATATTACCTTACAGTGAAGTATACTGCCATGGAGAGTTGTTACACACGATTCAGATGGCATCGATCTATCCAGACTCCAAGACGTTCGTCGACATGAAAATGAAGAATTCGCCTAATAAGACATTGGCCCTGTTTCGGGAGTTGATGAACAAGACTGAAAATGCACCCACACGCATCCAGATCGAGGAATTTGTCAACAAGACCTTCGACCCTGCTGGATCAGAATTCGAAGACTGGGATCCAGTAGACTGGAAGCCAAAGCCCAAATTCCTTGACAAAATCCGTGATGATAACCTTAAAAAATTTGCCCAAGATCTAAATCATATTTGGAAACTGCTAGGTAGAAAAATGAAGGACGAGGTGAAATTCAATCATGAGCTCTACTCCATCATTTACGTACCCAATCCGGTGATAGTTCCTGGTGGACGATTCCGTGAGTTTTACTACTGGGACTCGTACTGGATTGTCAAAGGTCTTCTTCTATCCGAAATGCACAACACCGTAAGGGGTATGCTCTCTAATTTCGTTTCAATCGTTGAGCAAATTGGATTTATACCTAATGGGGGAAGAATCTACTACACCATGAGATCTCAACCGCCAATGCTCACTCCCATGGTCAGAGAGTACTTGAGAGTCACCAACGATCGTAAATGGTTGGAAGAAAATCTGTGGCTCTTGGAAAAAGAGTTTGAGTTCTGGATGACTAAGCGAACAGTCGAAATTGAAAAAGACGGAAAAACGTATACTCTTGCTAGATACTATGAGGAATCATCTGGACCAAGGCCCGAGTCTTACAGGTAAGACAAATTTAGACATTTTTATTTTTGTATCTTATAGGAACACAATAGTATATTATGCGCCGAGGTGCAAAATGAGGGTCTTTACGCGACAAGCGGCAATGCTCGCAGGACGATCGAAGCCGAGGCAAAGCCGAGGCGAGATAAGTCCTGCGAGCATTGTAAGCGAGTCGCGTGAAGTCCCGAATTGTGCTCATTGGCGCATATATTATTTTATATGTCGACGGTGAATTTACAAGTTTTGTTGTGAAAGCGTACAGTATCGTAATGTTGTACATTACGATACAGCGGAGTGTAATGTGAAGAGTGATCTTCCGCTGTATCGTAATGTACAACATTACGATACTCTACGCTGTCGCATAAAAACGCGTTAATGCACCGGAGTCACATAAAAGAAGTTATTGATTTGGCAAGTACAAATGTTTACTTCCATCTGAAAAGGGTTCTTGTAGGCATGTTGTTGTTAGGTATAAATGCTTGATGTGTTAAGACCAAAACGTGTACCCTCTATACTATAGACAACATGAGCTCTTTTCAAATGGACATCCACATATGTGTACTTGAAAATTAATTAAAACCTACAAATTTATGAATAATTCAATTATCTATCCCATATAATCTGCTTCGGCCAATTTCTTTGGCTAGCTAGTTCGCGAATTGATCAGTGTCTGTTTTGGGCCGTAACATGCACTATTTTGTATTCTATTTTTTATTATCTTTTTATTACAAAATGGATTAACATAGTCAGATTACCAGTTTTACCGAACTTTGTTCACTCTGGAGTTGCAAGCTATATTCGAGAATTATTTATTTCACCTTTAGAGAGGATTACCTGACCAGTCAGAGTTTTCGTACAGCAGAGGAGAAGGATAGCTATTATGCAGAGCTCAAGACAGCTGCGGAAAGTGGTTGGGATTTTTCCAGCCGTTGGTTCATACTTGACGGTACCAACAAAGGTAATTCTCGTTTGTTAATCCAAATCTCAACCAAAATATAATTTAGTCCCACTTCTTAGTTAAAGAATTTTATACTCCATATTTCATTTATTGGTCAAGCGTTTGGTCGACTTTTTCCAATTTTTCTTTTTTTTCTAGTACATGTTACTACTTACAATACGTGTTTAAAGTAAAATACTTAGCAAACTGACCTATCTTGAAGTACTTCTCTGGAAAACATGTAAAAAAAACTTGTATTGCAGGAAATTTAACTAACTTGAAGACAAGATACATCATTCCCGTGGATCTGAACTCTATTATCTACTTAAATGCGCGGTTACTAGCAGAATTTAATGAAATGGTGGGCAATAAGTCAAGGGTAGATTATTATCTAAAGAAAGCAGATCAGTGGCAGGAAGCTGTGACAGCGGTACTATGGCACGATGAAGTTGGGGCATGGCTAGACTATGACATTCTCAATGACATCAAGAGGGACTACTTCTATCCCACAAATGTTCTACCTCTGTGGACTAATTGTTATGATATTGCCAAGAAGGAGGAGTACGTTTCCAAAGTTCTCAAGTACCTAGAGAAGACTCAAATTATGCTTAATCTTGGTGGTATTCCTACTACTCTAGAGCACTCTGGTGAGCAGTGGGATTATCCAAATGCCTGGCCCCCTCTTCAGTATTTTGTGATTATGTCTCTTGACAAAACTTCCGATGCTTGGGCTCAGAGGTTAGCCTATGAAATGAGCCAACGATGGGTACGCAGCAATTACAAAGCTTTCAACGAGACAAACAGCATGTTCGAGAAGGTAATGTATACCTCGTAAAGAAAGAAAAACAAATTGGGCCTATTAAATCATCCTCAGAATGCTAGTTCCCTAATAATTCAATAGATGTTTCACCTAAAATCATTCATTTTATCAGTCATGTTCATAAATAATAGAACCTCAGCTTGATATATGGAACCTTTGAATAGTGAAGAGATTTGTAATATTTGAATGTTTTGATATTCTCTTCGTTTTCTGTTATTTAGCAACAACCTTTTTGATAAATTAGCATCCTCGATCTAATTTCGACCAATCCTATTTAAAAAACAGTAAACAAAAACGCAGCTCACGATTAGCGTCAAAACTATTATTGTCAATAAAAACGCAACAATTTTACTGTAACGCAGGTGATGGTTATTGGTACTTTGGTAGCCATGGCGATTTGATGCTTTTCAAACAGGAGCAGTAGATTTGTTTGCAGTTCGAATGATCATTTGTTTTCATTTTCATTTTCTCTAATTACCATTTGTCCGTAATTCTATTCTCCATATTTCCTTTTGCCATAATTCGTCTTTCTGTTGCAGTATGATGCTACAGTCTCAGGTGGTTACGGCGGAGGAGGCGAATATGAAGTCCAACTTGGATTTGGTTGGTCCAACGGCATCATCATGGACTTGCTAGATAAATACGGTGACCGATTCACTGCTGAGGATCAATTTTTGCGAAATGATGTCGTACAGTCATCGGCACAGGAACAAGTCGCTGTTTCTACAGCTGGTCAAGTCATGACCGGAATTCTAGGGCTCATTATATCGGTAGCAGCAGGATTTATAGGGTGAGGTGTGTATCTTGACCTTCTCAAGTGTCTTTTACAAAATTTTCCACTATCCCTCGAAAACAATCTCATTTCAAAATTGCAGTCAATCGCGTAATCAGTAGATTCAAGATTATAATGTCATTGTATGATGTAGAAGAGAACTTACGATTATGGTTGCAAGCCATTTTTATCTTTCGATCATAGAGGTACTATTATTCGAAAACAAGATACAACACAAATGATAAAAGTTTCGTTGAGCATGAAAAAATAGAATAATGATGTAAAACAATTGTTTTTTGAGGTGACAATGCAGTATCGTCTTAATAACCTAGTATATAAATTTTTTGTTTCAGATATTCGTCTGGTCTAAGTCAACTAGCAAAAATTTTACGGAAAAGTATTATTGCGAAGGAAGCATTGAGATATTAGGATAGTAATATAGGTATCAGCGATACTTTGATAGATCGCTGCTTCCCAAGCAAGAACTGTGTGACGTAGTCAAGAGAAATTATTTTCTCCTTGGCTGATAATTGACTAACATATAACAAATCTCTCGTCATTCCTTTCTACATGTTTGCCTTTTTTTCGTTTTTTGTTATGCGAGTGCGTGTGCGTTAGTGCTTTTATTAACTTTTGGAGAAAACGGAAATAGTGTGCAGGCCACTAGATTTCCAAGAATATTGACAAGATGACGTATAATTTAACACTTGCTGGCGGGTAAAAACTAAGTGTGCGTGTAATTGTTGGTCCAGGAAACACGTAATTTACAAGAAATCGTTTCTGGGAATTTTCACCGGAAAATTAAACCACTTAATTGTAGGGATGATCTAAATAGGAATGAACTTTATATCAGGACTATGTTTTTTAAATAATATACATATTGAATTTTTCTAAATAAGCGTAGAATTCCATGAGTCAGATTTAATAGAGATGCTCTTGAAAAAAAATTAAGGAACTCTTATCTCGTTTACAGTGCTAATACGACACGAACCTCAGATAATTTTTAATTGTCTCAAGCTTTCTTATCTGTTAATTCGTTGGAACTATGCTGTCGTATTAGAGGGAAAAAGAGAGAAAGAGAATGAGTGAGCGAAAGAGAGCGAGCGTGGAGAAATCGAGTCATTCTGAAGCAATTTTAAAATACTTACAATTAGATGTCGCTGGTCGATGGTTTATACAAGTTTTCTAGTTATTCACTGCATCTGATTATTCCACTTGAAAATTAGTGTGTTAACTTGTACAATTTTTTTTCAATCTTATCTTATCCTGAGTGGGATCTAATTTAATATCCACTTGCTTTTTATTGCTTCGGATTAGATCTTGAAAAAAGTAAATTCTCTAAACGGAGTATATTCTTTTAAAAGAGTACGTTAATCTTATTGGACTTCAATATTTCCAATGATATAGCGGTCAACGCGTCGTAACTCGCCGTAAAATTATCAAAGCAAATTCAAACCCTTGTACATATTAACGTAGTATAATGAAAAAACGTTCTAATAGAGTATTTATTTTGGTTTCTATTTTTTAGAAAGTGATAAGCCATGTAAATATTGTAATATATGAAAGGAAGGTGCTGCAAGTGCAAATGTCGTAGATTTATCTAGTCAGACAAATGAGTGACGTATATCTTACTATAGTGCTGATATAATTTATGACGTAGTCTTCATATTGCGATAAGCTGCCGTACCACTGTGCTGGGCAACACATATATTTTATTTGATACCCTGATTCTTCACTGTTGAAAAAATCTTCCATCGCGGATAATATGAGGCTGGAACTGAAATCCTTTGAATACCACTAAAATAGGCAAAGTAGTAATGAATTATAAAGCAGAGTAAAAAAAATTATTTATTATATTTCTACTGTTGAGGAAAAATGCAGTTTTACAAGTCTATTAATCGAAGATAAGTAATTTGAAGAAGATAATGCTTGAAAGAAGCGTGCTTTTTATGAGATAGAACTAGATTAGGTAAATTTAGGTGTAAGCAAATCCCTTTTTTCACAAATTCTAAGTATAGTTCAAGAAAGCTATTAAAAATAAGCAGTGCTTACTTTTTCACTTGTGATATAAATAAAAATAACAGATTCATAGTTTTATAGACGTTACATATGGTCTCTTCCAAATTTGAATAGCAAATATATTTAATTCCAGAAATGTATACTACAATATTGTTATTCCTTAAATGTATGTTTTAATGTGTGATATATTTTTGTATACATTATACGCTATTCGTTATACGTAAGTAACTTGTAAGATTTTCGAAGCATTCTAAACTAATAGTTATTGTTATTTTTTTCCAATTTGCAAATTGATTATAGTATTTTCAAAGTATTATTAGAAAGATGATTAGGAATATATTCAGCACGTCGAATGCTAAGTGAGCAGCAGCATACAATGCATATTATATTAATTTAGCTAAAAAAAACGCACAGACCTTTTTTTTAAATCTGAGACTTAACCTGTGGCCAGTGAGAATACTACTCAAGTATTTTTTCACAATTATACACTAAGCGAAAGGAATGATGTACGTACAAACTTTTCCTGTACCATGTATATACGTGTAGGTGTACTTGAATTTTAAAAAAATAATTTAAATTTTCCTGTGCCAATTTTAATGATAAATATTGATGCACTTCCTTCTGGATTGGAAGTACCTGATTGAAGATTCCTTAAGAAAGATATTTCACTTGGTGAAACAGGATCTTGGATGATAAAACAATTAAAGAAAATTAAGAAAAATCAATAAAATTGAAAGCGAATATTTTGTAATTTAAATAAATAAGCATGCTTTTAAGTTCAAAATGATAAAATCTACAGCGTTTATGTGTGCAGTTGATTCAATAAAGTTAATATAAAAATCCTAACCATATAACCTGCACTTTCCTTGTTTTTCCACGAGAATCCTGTCTTGCGCATGCTTTTGTGTACTCCCTAGAGTGAAACTGTCCCCGTATTAATATTTTATGTGAATATTTTTTAAAATAGGAATAATAATGGCTTTATAGGGATCTTTAGTTACATGTTATGTGTCTTTTTCGAGGTTTTCCTATTAATTTAAAATCTCGGACACATTCAACTAGTTGGAATTTCAATGGTTTGCAATGGTTTCTTAAATTTATTGCATAATTTTGACACTAGAAAGTCTATTATTATGTAGAGAAAAAGACCTAACAAATTGTTATCAGTCTGTCACGTATAGATATCAAGGCCATTCTATAATCATAAGACCGCTCGAACGTTATTATATAGTAAAGAGCAATTTGTCACCAAGTGCGTTGTTAACATTGAGGAAGGAAGGATAGGGCATTTTAAAACTCAACGTCATTCTGATGACCACTTTGTCATTCTCGAAATGTTCAAATCTTCTGAATATCATTAATTGTTCCTTGTCTGGCATGTAGGACATTATTTAAACAATAATTCTACAAACTTCACTATCTTGTTATTCGGAAATAGATGAGATTTTTCATCTAGAATAATTTGGCTGTAGAGAACTTCAGTTTTTCTAGAGGTAAATTAGTACTTTTTAGTACTTTTGAACAAGGGGGCATCCACTCTGATGTCAGACGCTGATTTCACGCTGTCAATCGGAAGCGAGAAAAAAAGAAGAAAGAGGGAGATGGAGACTATTTAAATGATTATTCATTACAATTATATTACGTGATATTTTATGAGGTTGGGGGTGGGGTCAGTAGAATTTATTCAAGATTTTAACAACAAAAAATGAAAAATCATGCATCTAGGTACTAATGACTAAAGAAATCCATAATAATAGTTGTAGCGTTTGATTTTAATACAAATTGCATAACCATAAGAAACACCATAACAAAAATTTTAAGTAAGTTAATAAGAATTTAAAGCTGCCAGTAAAATAACAACTCCAGTTAGTGAAATTAATATTTGTGAAAAGACTTTCTAACAGAGGACATTTGTCGTGATGGTTTCATAATTTTTTGTGTCGGAACATTCTGGCATGCAATTAATTTTTCTCATAAGTATCCCCTATGCATGTTTTCTATCCACTTTAAAAGCCCTTGAAGGGTTCTTAACATTTTTATTTTGTTTAATTTGGTTGTAACTTTTGTAACATATTTTTTTAAGTTTCATTTCATTTGCTAATTTTATTTGTCTATACAGTTTGTATTTTAAAATCCAGTTGTCCGTTTAATTACAGTAATTTCTATCATTATGCTTTGTAGACATTTTCTGGAAAAAAGTAAATAATAAATTTGAAGAAATTGTGAAGTTTGTAAAGTGGTAATGTGCGAAGTTAGAACCATTTTTCAGCAGATAATTACAGCCTACATCGAATCAGGCAGCAGACCATACCCAGTAAATGAAAAGTAATTGAAAAGAATTCTGAAGTAATTGGTTGAATGAAGACTTAAATATCGTTTGTGGAACTTTCTGGGTTCATGAGTGTTTTTTTAGGTCGGAATTATATCTGTAGCCTTTTGTGTTTGAAAAGTTCGAGAAACTAGATTCAACAGGAATTCCAATCATTTAACAATCTTAAATGATAGTCTTAAATATGAAAAATCAACGCAATTTTTTTATTTTTGTTCTTCAATTTAACCCGTTAACCACACACTTCCGAAAAATGACGTAAACCACACACATGGGTCCAGCGGACCCGAGCATGAAAAACGTTAATAACTTTTTTATGTATGCATATAATGAATTCAAAATTTTTTGACATATAGTTTAAACATTGTTCAAGAGAGCTGCATAATAATTATTGTCAATTTTAATTTTCTAAGAATCGAAAAAAATTGTCGAAAAAAAAAGAGGAAAAATGGATTTTTTTCAAAAATTCATAACTTTTTTACTTTTCAATATTTTTACTTACAATTTTAACTGGAAGCGTATTAAATACTATAATTTATGATAAAAATAATTTTATAAGGGTTCCATGAAAAAAAGATACATATTTATTTTGAACTTTGCGCAGATGAACACATGGCTGCTACTAAACGTTTCGGCGGGATCCGGAAACTATGCAAGCCTACTCTAGTGCCCTCAAACTATAACAAATGGCACTGACATTAGCGTTTGAATACGATCGTTAGACCGTACATCAACTCAAAGTTGGACCGGGTCTCCTGGACCCAGGGTGTGGTTAACGGGTTAAATCTGCCAGAAAAGTTACGCAAAAGTACTATTGCAATTCTTTTCTTATTTTTGAAAATTCAATGTTTTAGGAGGAACGACGCGAAAGATACAAAAAAAAATTGAATGAACAAAATAGTTTCTTTAAAAAAGTTTTATCGAAATATTCTCTTGGTAATTTTTGAAAATTTTTTGTATTTCATGTTTTGAATATATCAACATAAATATGAATAATGTGGGTAAATAAAAAAATTTTAAACATAAAAAGCCCAAAAAGTATTGAGGCAACAGGGTAAGAGTATTCTTGGCACCTTAGACCAATTATTGGCATGCAAGCCCGAAGTGAATTTATTTAATTCTGTATAAATTATTAAGTCTACAAATTAGGTGTTTTTTTGTTTGTCTTATAACTCTTGGTCAAACTTGGATTTTTTCCCGCTCGAAGGTAGTTTTAAAGGGGGACACTTAAGCTGTAAAACACAATATAATAGGTGGCGGCCTTGCGGACTTAACCTAAAAAAATCATTAGTGAATATAGTAGTGTCCGACAAGGAACATTGGAGATATTGCATTCTTTTTGCATTTCAATTGAGAAAGAAATGCAGCTGAGGCGACCGAAATGATTTGGTGAGCCTTAGGAGAAGGTACGCTGACACATAAAACGTAAAAATTTATTTCCAGAGATTTCACGATTGTGATTTGCGAATTGATATGCAAAAAGAATGCAGTATCTGAAATGCTACTTGTCGAACGCGATTGTATTCACTAATTATTTTTTAGGTCAAGTCCGCAGGACCGCCACCTATTAGATCGTGTTTTCAAGCACCGAATTAATTTGTAGACCTAATGATTGTACTCGATAATTAATATATGCATAAAACAATATTAGAATTAAATTAATTGAGGCAAACCAGGCTAAAAAACTATATTATTTAAGAAATTAGAGAAGTTTGCCAAAAGTGCCAAAATGCTTCACCTCTACATTTGGTGGCGCTGATAGATTCCACGTTCATTGGCAGCACTTACACTTACAATGGAGGTATATGTGTGCACTCGCTCGAAAAGGAATAATTAATTAATTTTTTCATTAATTAACTAATAATTAATAACTCATGAATAATTCAGATAAAATAAATTAAAACGTTCGAATGTTTATTAAGGCTGCTCAGTAAAATTTTCAACTCAGTTCAACAAAAATTTGTTTTGATAATTATATATTTTTTTCAAAATTTCTTCAATATAACTTTTTTGTGTTAAAATCTGTAAAATTTTCGTATTTAATGAATTTTATCGCCAATAGATAAAAAATTGACTTTGTCATAAGACTGATATACTCATATTTGCATATACATCGACATACTAATTAACATTTTAATTCTTAGTGAACGGGTAAAGAATCAAAATTTATTTAGTGGAATATTTTGGTGAAATTTATGAGTAAAATAATTGCCATGGAATTTATATTAAAAGTAATACAATTCACAATAGTGATCAAATTATTTTAATGCGGGAGAATTAAATAATAAAATGTGTGTATGAATTTTTATGTATTCACACATACGTTTATAGTATTCAGTTTTCGCACAAATACATGTAACGTCAAAATCGCGTCAAGGACTAACTCATTGCGACGTGAGACTATTAAGTGCAATAATTCCATTCTTCTCGAGATTGCCAGTTCCTGCATTAATTATATCCTGAGAATTAGGGAACTTGAAGTCAAGTCGAAAGAAAATTTGCACAATCAGTAAAAAAAACTCATCAAAACCAACGTAGAGAATTTTTTTTCTTATAAATACAAAAAGAAATTGAATAGTTACGTTCTGCTCTTGAAGTTAAGACATCTTAAGTCTTAAAATTTGCTCTCCAACTGAAGATAGTTCCAAGCCCAATATGTCGAAGGAATTTTTATCAGAATTAGATTTGTGTACTAAACTCAATAGAGAGTAGGGTGCTTCATTTGAAATTCTGCGCAGCCTGGTTTCATACTCTACAGCTTAAAGTGGAATCCGAACCACCAGAACCTTGGTAAAAGTACAGAAAAAAATTTTCAGAGTTACCGGGTCAGGGATCGAACCCCGGACCTCTAACGTGGAGTCTGAGCGCCTAACTGTCTGAGCTACCGTGGCTCAGGCTATTATATTATAGTTTTCTCTCAGAATTAAGATGGGTGGGACTTCCGGCATGCTATTAACTTTTCCTGTATTTAGTCTCCAGCTATGCATGTTTCGTATTCTGTGTATTATTTTGATCTGCATTCAAATTTAATTTCAAATCTTCAGATGCAGTGAAAACTTTATTTATATCTCTACGAAGTTTCCTCGTGATAATTATTCTATTATTTTAATATTGTTATTTTTTTTATTTAAATATTTATAATTAGATACCTAATTATAGAACCGAAAAGGCGGCAATCTTAGTTGAAACTTGCTCTTATTACGAAAAACACTTCTGAACGGCAGCCAGTGGCTCAGGCAGTAACGCTTCGGCTTCATAGGCGGAAGGTTGCGTGTTCGATTCTTGCTTCATGCACTTTTTTAAATTTGTTTTTTATTTAGGGGTCGTTCGTAAAACATGTATCCCAAGCATTGCGTAATTTTGAAAAGGCCCTTATTTAAATGTTTATAAATATAATTTTTTAGCATAATCTCCAAAAATTGTGCAAATAACAATTTTTCTAATGCCTTTTTCACGGCAAAACTGACTTATTAAAAAGTTTATCATGTTTTTCAAAAACATGTTTATTTTCCATACATTTTATTGATTTATGTAAAATGTTACTAAAATTTAAATTAGATGTGTAAACGAGGGTTTTTAAACGAAAAATGGTGTTTTTTTGTGAAAAAAGGCATTAAAAAAAATTATAATTTGCATAATGTTGGAATATTATTGAAAGAAATTAGATTTATAAACCTTTTATTAAATAAAAACTAGATAAAAAAAGTGCAGACTGCAGGACTCGAACACCCAACCTTCTGGTTATGAAGCCGAAGCGCTAATGCCTGAGCTACCCGTCGTTCAGAAGTGTTTCTCACCAAATTCTATATGAACTGTAGGCAAGTTTTTACGCAAATGAGCTTTCTTAAAAAAAAATTCTGAACCGAAACTAAAATTCACAGTTAGTGGTCTGCCCTTGTAAAATTGTTCTAACATTTTCAATAAAAAAAATAATATCAATTAAAGGTAGTAGATATTGTAAGAAATTCTAAAATATTTTACTTTTTCAGGTTGGTGTTGTATAAAAGGCGCGAGTATCTCACATTACAACCAGCAACTACTTTTGACAATAGGACTTCCGACGTTGCAGGCAGCGTTTACCGGAAAAGGATAGCATACACTGAGCTCAAGGACATGAGCAACGATTGACAGTCGTTTGTGATCTAGGTGTTCGAAAAATTGAAAACTATATGAGTGAAATTAAATTTCATTAGTGTTAACGATCAGATGGGATAAGTGACTCGCTTCGAGGTGTGAAATCTTGAAAAGAAGAGGTAGTCAAATATATATAAGTAATAACTCTCTTCGATCGCCTCACGGAGAAAAATCGATGTTTACCCGTAACATATAAATGGTTGCCCACAACATCTGGATGGTTACCCACAACATCTGGATGGTTACCCAC
>CAKNXH010048587.1:4864-19507 GCA_932178445.1 Andricus quercusramuli
CTTTGTAATCTTGCTAATTGAACATTTTTTCTTTTAAATTGTCCACATTCTTTTTCAAAATTTCAGGAAATAAATACAAATGTTTAAAAATATTTGTCAATTTTGCTTGGAAATTAATTTTCAGAATGAAAAAACAGTTTTTAATTTAGTTTTTAAAATAATTTTAAATACTTTTAAAACTTCTAAATGTCTCATAAGCTTGACTGAATTTTTCCTAAATCTTTTTTGTCTTGCTAATTGAAATATTCCGCTCTAAAATCTTTCCCATTCTGTTTCGAAATTTTAGAAAATAATTTAAAATCTATTGAAATCTTTGTCAATTTAATCTTAAAATTTATTTTTAAAATGAAAAATCAGCTTACGTTTTCCCAGAAATTTTAAGACATTTTTAAAATTATTGAAACCTTTTGAAATTCTTAAAAAGCTTCTCTGTTTTTGAAATATTCAATGATCTACAAATTAAATTTTGTATATCAAAACGCAGGACACCTTTCTTACATTGATTATTATTATCACTATTATTGAATATATTACTTAGATGACCTTACATTTCTCATAAACCTGCAGTTTGCAAACTTTTTTTTTAAATCGCAAAAAATTAAAGCTTCATCCAATCATGACTGTGGGTTTCCTGACAACAATGATTTCAAATTCTTTCGAGTAATTTCGAAATGATTCAAGAAATAATTGAAAATGGCGCCATGCGCTTTTTAATAAAAGGACAAGTAGCAAAAGCGCGCTACGCGCGCGTATTGATGATTTTACAAATTTCGAAAAATATATTTAATTCCTTGTATCAAGAATAATAATTTTGAGAAATAAAAACGTCTTAACACTAAGGCGTTTATTTTTTGGTCCCTTACAGCCCTACCCGGAAAACCTGGAATTGTCTTGGAATTTTCAAATACCTGGAAAAACTTCAAAATTTCAAGGAATTTTTTTGAGAGCGAGCTCAATTCTTTTAAATTGATAATTTGAAATTAACTGTTTTCATTGTAAATTACACTGTTATATTTTTGGTTAAGAATTGGTCCTTTTTGGTTGAAAATTCATGTATTTCGTTGAAAATTCGTTCTTTTTGGTAGAAAAATTAATCTTCTTTGTTGAGAAATCATCTTTTTGTTTCAAAACTAAACAATTTGTTGGCCATTTTTCCTCTTTCTTGATTGAAAACTCTTCATTAGATAAAAATTCTCATATTGGAGATTCTTTTTTTTTTGTTGAATTCAAACTGTTTTTGATCAAAAATAAAACTCTTTTTTTGGTTGAAATATCAAAATACTACATTTTTCGTTCAGAATTAATCTTTTTTGGAATACAAATTCAATTACTTGTATCAAAGGTGAAATATTGTGTTAAAAACTAACTTTTTGCTTGTAAATTCATAATCCTAATTCAAAATTTATCTTCTTGGTTGCTAAATGAGATATTTTGTTTAAGATTTAAATATTCCAGTTAAAGATTCATAATTTTAGTTGAAAATTCCTCTCTTTGTTTGAAAATTTAACTATTGCTTTAAAAACTACTTTTTTTGTTGTTGAAAATTTGGATTTTTTAGTTGAAAATCCGTGTATTTTCATGAAAATTTATCTTTTTTTTATAGAAGTTAAACTTCTTGTTTGCAAATTCATCTTTTTCTAACTTAAAATGTAATTATATCAATTAAATATTCCATTATTTTAATTGAGAATGAGTCCACTTGACTGAACATTAATTTTTCGAATTGGAGGTTTGAATATTCAATTTTTGTTCAAAATTAATTTTTGTTAGTTGCAAATCGATGCATTTCGATAAAAATTCATTATGTTTGATAGAATCTTTAGTTGAAAATGTATCCTTTCGTTTGAAAATTCAACTATATCGTTTAAAGATTCATCATTTTAGTTAAGAAGTCATAATTTTAGTTGAAAATTCATCAGTTTGGTTGAAAATAAAATTTTCTCATTAACAATTCAACTATTTCATTTTCGATTGAAAATTGATCTTTTTTAGTTGAAAATTCAACTATCCGATTGCAAAATTTTCTTTTTTAGTCAGAAGTTCAACTGTTTCTTTGAAAATTCAAGTATTTCAATTAAATATTCGTAATTTTAGTTGAAAATTCATTTCTTTGCTAGAAATAAAAGAACTTGGTTGAAAGTTAAACTTCTTTGGTAAAATTTCATCTTTTTGGTTTGAGATTCATATCTATTTCAGTTGAAGAATTATTCCTTTTGAAAAATTTGAAATAATTTATCCAGTAATCTGAATCCTCGGTCAAAATGATTAATTTTTAATCAGTTGTATTTTTAACCGAAAAAAAACGAATTTTCAATAACATATTCAAATTCTGAACCAAAACAGATTAATTTTCAACCAAAAAAAAAGGTTTAAATACGAAATGAAAATTTTAAATAAATTTGTTGAGAAAATTAAAAACGATTTTCAAAGATTTTAGGTATGTCGAAAAAGCATAATTTCTTTTTTATTTTATAGGATTTTGCAAAATGTTAGAAAAAATTCTAGTCCGTTCAATAAATGTGCGGTCCCTTTGGAAGTTTTTAAAATAAATATCTCCTAAATGGACTCGAATTATTTCTAAAATTCTGAATAATCGTTGAAAATTAAAAAAATTGCCCCTAAGTCTTTCAGATTTTTTTCGGCATTTGTAGAAATATTTTGAAATCTTTATAAGAAGCAGCGATAATTTCTTCGAAATTTTCAAAAATTTACATTTTGTTTTGAATTTTTGTAAATCTTTTCAAATTTAATGTATTTTTTAAATCAATCGGAAAGCATTTAAGCCTTCTGAATATTTTTTAAAATTATTTGAATTTTTCTAAATATTGTCTTAAAATTTCGAAAAATAAAAAAAATGCCTTCAAATCTTCCAGATTCCGTTTTGACAATTTTAGAATTCTTCTGAAATCGTTCTTCATTTTCTCTTAAAATTTATTTTCCAAAAGAAAAAATTAGTACAAATGTCACCAGGATTTTAAAGTTTTTAATTAAATCTGAATCTTTTTAAAATTTCTAAATGTGTCTTGAACTTGATCGACGTTTTTTGTAAAACCTTATAAACTTGCTAATTGAAATTTTTGTTATAAAATTGTCCATATTCATTTTGGAGGTTTTATAAAACAATTGAAGATGTCTTTAAATGTTTGTTAATTTTCTCTTAAAATTAATTTTTCAAAATAAAGAATCAGTATTAATTTTGCTAGGAATTTTAAGCAATTTTTCTATTATCGTGAAATCTTTCAAAATCTTTAAGAAGCTTGAAAATGTTCATTTCCAAATATAAAAAAATGTACGTTTTTTCTAACTTTTGAACAATATTTTCAAGTTTTAAATTAATTTTGAATCTTTTTAAAACTTCTAAATGTCTTTTAAACTTGATAACATTTTTTAAAAACTTTGTAATCTTGCTAACTGGAAATTTTTCCTTTAAAATCATCCATATTCTTTTTAGAAATTTTAGGAAATAATTTAAAATGTTTTGAAATTTTTTTCAATTTTTTTTCAGAACGTATTACTTAGATTGAAAAATTATTTTAAATTTTCCCAGGAATTTCAAGAAATATTCTCATACTCTTGAAACATTTTGAAATTCTCAAAAAGCTTCTTTTCTTATAAATCTTTAAAAAACTACACATTACATTTTTTATATCAAAATGCTGGGCACCTTTGTTCCATTATTATTATTATTATTGTTCTTGAATATATTATTTAGATAATGGCGACATGCGCTTTTTAATAAATGAAAAAAATCAAATGGATGGAAAAAAGGAGAGTTTGTTTAAAAAACATAAGAAAATCACCATGACAACGACGAAAGAAATCTAAAGTCTTGAAGTTTGTTATCTTTCTTTTTCAAAACACGAAATAGAAGGACAGCTCCAACCAATCATAAATGCGAGTTTCCGGACAACAATAGTTTTAAATTGTTTCGAGTTATTTCGAGATGGATCGAGAAATAATCGAAAATGGCGCCATGCGCTTTTTAAAAAAAGGAAAAAAATGAGGAAAAAAATGGATTTGCTTTTTAAGTAAAAAAGTGGATTAAATTCAAAAGCAGAATTACCTCGATTTCGTGTCGCCGCATCCCCAAACTTCGAGACTGGAAATGCGATATGGGACGCGTTCAAAGGTGACAGAATTGAAGGCTTGATCAACAATGATGCTAGGTTCTCGTGGATCTTTTCCAGCTCGTAAACCCTGAGGATATCCTCTGATTCCAGTATTTAAGTACAGAAGTTTCGGCCCCTTCTCGATAACTCGATAAGAAGGCAATAATTCAATCACCATAGAATCTTCATCTCCCCAGTAAAGATGAGACTCTCGCCATTCGAGGGTCGAACAAACGCAGTACGTAGGGCAATTCTCTTTTTCTCCGTCCGAACTCACAGCTCGAATAAATATCAAAGTTGGACCCTTGTATCCCAAAACGTGGTGCAAAAAGCGATTTACACCCGTGCCGTGCTGATCACTGTTGTACAATAGAGTCCAGTGTCTAGGACAAATGTTACCTGACATCTTGTCTATTAAAGCTTGCATTCCTTCTGACCGGGAGTCTTCCGACTGAAAAATTAAAGACAACCTTGTAATCATCTCACATCTTATAAACAATTTCAATATTCGGTATTAAGCACATTTTTTAATGTTACGAGTTATTTTAGACACGTTTGAAACAATAGTTAATAACAGGGTGTCTACTTAAATCCTGGGGAAAAAATCCCTGACAATTTCAGGTTTTCAAATACAGTGAACTTCCGCCTATTTCAAAGTTCACCTATTTCAAGTCCCCTATTTTATTTCAAATTTCTTATTATTTCAAATCGACCCGCGCTTTTCGGCACATGCGCAGTTGAAATAGTTGCTTACAGCGCCCTCATCGATACAAGGCCGGGTCAGCCAATGAACGACGCTTGACAAAAATAACCTGACGGTTGCGGTAGAGGTCCCAAGCCCCTCCAGCCTTAAAGTTATCAAATTTTTACGTTTCAAAGCCGTTGAAATAAGTGGAAGCTTACTGTATTTCTCATTTTTTAAAATAATTGACTCGGAATACGTATACAGTTTTACGACTTTATCATAAATTAGGTTTTTTTATCTATTAATTTTAATTTAAGCCGCATCAAATTCCTAATTGAAAAAAAATTGCATTTTCCAAATGGTTCAATTTTAAACCAAATAGTTGAATTTTGAACTAAAAAAATTAATTTTAAACTAAAATGATGAATGCTTAACTGAAATAAATGAATTTTAAACCAACAACGATGAATTTTTGAGATAATAGTTTAACTTTCAACCACGTAGATTCAATTTCAACCAAAAATATGAATTTTCAACTAAAATGATGAATACTTAACTCGAAAACTGGAATTTTCAACTAAAATGATGAATCCAAAAAATACACAAAAAATAAAATAGTAACTAATAACTAAAATAAAATAAAACATAAAATTTTTGAACAAAACACGAATTTTCCAACAAGAGGATTAATTTCTGCCAAAAAGACGAATTTTCCACAAAATAAATAAATTATCAACTAAAAAAGATCAATTGTTAACCAACATTGAATAGTTAAATTTTCAGTTGACTAATTTATTTCTAACCAAAGAGATAAATTTTCAACTAAAACGATGGAATCTTCAATTAAAATATTTACATTTTTCGTTTAAGAAAATTAATTTTGAAACAAATTTCTTAACAAAATAGTTACAACTTCAACGGGAATAGTTAAATTTTCAGTAAAAAAATTAATTTTCAGCCAAAGAAAGAAACGAATTTTCATAAAAATAGCTCATTTTTCAACCAAAGAGATGAATTTTCGATCAAGAAGATTAATTTCTAGAAAAAAAGACGAATTTTCAACTAAAAAAGATAATTTTTCAACCAAAAATTAAACTGTTAAATTTTTAATTAAAAAATTTAATGTTCAACTAAAAAGATGAATTTTCAACTAAAATTATGAAACATTCCATTGGAATAAGTTACATTTTCAATTTAATAAAAATTTTCGACAAAAAAAAATTATTTTCAAAAAAATAGTTACATTTTCAAATAACGTGATGAATTTGAAATTGAATAGTTGAGTTTTAAACCAAAAACATGAATTTTCAACTGAAATGATGAAAATTTAACTGGAATAATTGAATTTTCAACCAAAAAGATGAATTTTCAACCAAGAAGATTAGTTTCTACTAAAAAAAAGGTGAATTTTCAACTAAAAAAGATAATTTTTTCTCCAAAAATGGAATAGTTAAATTTTCAGTTAAAAAATGCAATGTTCAACTAAAGAGATGAATTTTCAACTAAAATTATGGAATATTCCATTGGAATAAGTTACATTTTCAATTTAAAATAATAATTTCAACAAAAAAGAACTAGTTTAAAAAAACAGTTACATTTTCAAACAAAGTGATGAATTTTAAAGTAAAACGATAAATTTTTTATTAGAATAGTTGAGTTTTAAACCAAAAAGATTAATTTTCAACTAAAATGATGAATCTCTAACTAGAAAATTCGAATTTTCAACCAAAAAGATTAATGTGAAAAGAAGAAGATTAATTCTGTAGCAAAAAATGGTTTTTCAACAAAATACATGAATTTTCAAATAAAAAAGATAAATTGTGAACCAAAAAAGGAGTAGTTGAATTTTTATTAGAAAATTAATTTTTTCGCAAAAAATTGGATAGTTAAATTATTAGTTAAAAAATGTTATCTTCAACCAAAGACATGTATTTTAAAATAAAGCTATGGAATATTCCATTGGAATAAGTTACATTTTCAATGTAAAAAAATAATTTCAACAAAAAAGAACTAATTTTAAAAAACAGTTACATTTTCAAACAAAGTGATAAATTTTAAACTAAAACGATAAATCTTTAATTGGAATTGTTGATTTTCAACTAAAATGATGAATTTTCAACTCGAAAATTTGAATTTTCAACCGAAAAGTTTAAAGTTAAAACAATATGATTAATTCTGTGCTAAAAAAAAAATTTCAACAAAATACATGAATCTTCAATTAAAAAAGATCAATTCTGAACCAAAAAAGGAATGGTTAAATTTTTCGTTAAAAAATTAATTTTCAATGAAACTGATGATCTGTCAACCAAGAAGATTGGTTTCTACTAAAAAAGATAATTTTTTCACAAAAAATTTATTAGTTAAAAAATGTTATGTTCAACCAAAGACATGAATTTTCAAATAAAACGATGGAATATTCCGTTGGAATAAGTGATATTTTCATTTAAAAAAAAAACTAATTTTCAACAACAATAAAAAAACTAATTTAAAAAAAAATACATTTTCAAACAAACTGATTAATTTTGACCTAAAATGATGAATCTTCAACTGGAATAGTTGAGTTTTAAACGAAAAAGATGATTTTTCAACCGAAAAAGATAAACTGTCAACCAAAAATTGAATATTTAAATTTTTAGCTTAAAAAAATTAATGTTGAACCAAAGAGATAAATTCTCAAGTAATAATATATAAAGCTACTTTTATAAATAATCATTTTTATTAAATTTCATATTGCAATGTAAAAGAAAATTAAGCATGCTTTCGAAAAAATTTCCTGTCTCTAACAAAAATTCCCTGACATTTCCGGGTTTTCTAGATATAAAAAATGGCCTGAAAATTCCAGGATTTCCGGGTAGGGTAGACACCCTAAATAATAAATAATTTCGAGTTAAAAGCGTTTGAAATTAAAAAATATCTATATTCAGTGATCGCTATGCAAAAGGAGATCAAAAAAAGGAAATGGGATCATTTTTTACGAAAATGGGGAAAAATAGGGAAGAAAATTAAACAATTATTTTTGCATGTAGAAAAGATATAGTTGAATTCAATCAAAAATTTTTCAAGAAAATAATTGAACCTTCAATCAAGAAGATTAACTTTCTGCAAAAAAAACAAACAAATTTTTAACAAGAAAGTTAACATTTAAACCAAAAGTTGAATTTTTAACAAACAAAAAAAAATGAATTCTCGACAAAAAATGTAATGATTGATATTACAATCAAAGAACATTTTCTTTTAGAATAAAAAAACAGTTGAATTCAACTAAATATTAAAATCTTCAACCAGGAAGATTAATTTTCTGCCAAAAAATAAATTTTCAAAAAAGTAGTAAAACATTCAACGAAGTATGTAGTTGAATTTTTACCAAAAAAATATGATTTTTTCTATAAGAAGATATATGTATACCTGATGAGGCTCCTCGTCGCTGAACGAAAGCTAGTAAATAAAATCATTTACGTATAATACATGACAAGTAGATCAAAAAACGTCATTATATCCACAAACCAATAAAAAAGATGAATTATCGACGAAAAATGGAACAGATTACCTAATTAAAAAAAAAACAGTTGCATTTTTGACCAAAAAAGATCAATTTTCAAGCCAAAAAGACGACTTTTCTATAATATAGTTTAATTTTCAACACAAAAATATAAATTATAGCGCTTGAAGTTAAATAATTTTTAATCAGAAGCTGCTAACATTGATTTTTTGTAAATTTTTATTCTGAATGTAAATTATTTTTAATTAAAGAATCCCGAAACTGAATGATTCCAGATTTAAATTTCGAAAATATGACAATTTAAAAACATACAAAATTGAATAAATTCCTATTAAAATTTTAAAAATTGGATCATGTAAAATTAAAACATTGTATTATATTTAATAAAAAGCGCTTAAAATTCTGCTAAGAAATATTTGTCTAACAAATTTTTCAAGTTATTATAGTTTAATATTAAAATTCATTATAAAATTTTTTCAAAATTGAATTAATCTAATCTAAAATTAATTAATCTAACAAAACGTTTAAAATTAAGTGTTTTTAAATGTAAGAGATTAAAAATGAAAACTTTCTTTATTCAATGTTGGAAATTAAATGAATCTGAATTTTATTCAAAACTTTTTTATGCTCAAACCCTTAAAAATTTCAATTATTTTAGGTACATTTGAATCGTTTGAAAATTAAAAATTTTCCAACTGTTAATTCTACTTTTCAAAAATCCACGATTTAAATTTTAACTGCAAAATAAAAACTTATGGAAGCGAAACTTGAAAATTCAGCGTCCAACATAAAAATTCAGAACTCTAAAATTATAACCATTGAAAATTAAAGGAATTATTCAATTACTGAGGTACAAAATTCAGATATTTCAATTTTTATCAAATTTGAATGATTCATGTTTTTAGATCTTCATCTAAAAATCAGACAACTGAAAGATATTACATTAAAAATTAAAAACGAAAAAAAAACAAGATCGCTATAATTCCAATTTTTGAAATTGCAGAATTGAATTCAAACTTGAAAAATTAAGCAATTTCAAACTTTCTTTAAAAATTCGTCAATAAGGATATTAAAAAAACGTTGTTCAAAATGATTAACTTTCAAATTGTAAATCAACGATCAATATTTTTGAAAAAGTATTTACAACAATACGTTTTAGAAACAGATTTTAAATAATCTTCAGCATTTTTCTTTTTCAATTTTAGGTAAATAAGTAAATTATATTATACCAGGCCTCACAGTGCCTAATGGATAAAATATAGAGACTAATGGATAAAATATAAAGTACTTTTTTGGCACTCGAAGGGTTTAAAAATTCAGGATAAATTTATAAGACTTCAAAACAATTCAAGTTGAACTCAAAAGAATTCAAATTCAATTAAATAATTAATTAATTAAATAAATATATTATTTAATTGGATCAATTAAATAAAAACTTTCAAAAATTAAAAAAAAATCCATTGAATTAAGACAAATTGAGTAAATTTAGAAGAATTTAAGGGAATTAAACAAAATTCAAGAGAATTCCAAAGAATTTAAAAGAATTCAGGTTAAATTAAGAAGAATTCAGGGTGAATTTCAAAAGATAATTTCAAATCTCTTCAAATCCAAATCCAAAAAACTATTCAAAACAATTTAAAAACATGAAAAAATGTATTGAATTAAGTTCGAAATGAGTTTAGAAAAATTGAAGAGAATTTAAAAGAATTTGATTAAGAATTTAAGGTGATTTGGAAATACTTTAAGATCAATTTAACAAAAACTTTTCAAAAATCCACTCAATGCCAAGGAATTTGAAAAAAGACATTGAAATATTTTAAATCCTTTGATCATTTTGTCAATTGATCCTCTGGGTCAATTAAATAAAAACTTTTAAAAATTCAAGAAATCCATTGAATTAAGAAGAATTTAGTAAATTTAGAAGAATTCAGGTTAAATTCCAAATCTCTTTTTAAGTCTTTGAAACCCTATTAATTTCTTATAAAAGAAGTGACTATTGACTACAAAGCAATTAAAGTCAAATTCAAAAGAATTCACACGAATTGGAAAAATTTTTTTAAATCGAAAAAATCCATTTATTTCAGTGAAATTTGAGTGAATTTAGAGGAATTTATGGGAAACGAGAAGAATTCTATGAAATTCATAAAAAATCAAATAGAATTTAAAAAACAATCAAGGGAATTGAAAGCAATTAAAAAAGATGAAAAAATTTATTGAATTGTGTTTGAAATAAGTTTAGAAAAATTAAAGAGAATTTAATGAAATGCCTAAAAATTTAAGGTGATTTTAAAAGACTTTAAGATGAATTTAACAAAAACTTTTCAAAAATCCACTGAACGCCAAGGAATTTAAAAAAAGACTTTGAAGTATTTCAAATTCTTTGATCATTTTGTCAATTGATCCTCAGGATCAAAAGTAAAATGTTTTAAAAATTCAAAAAATCCATTGACTTAAGTAGAATTAAGTAAATTTAGAAGAATTCAAGTGAATTAGAAAAATTTAAGAGAGATCCAAAGAATTTAAAAGAATTTAGGTTAAATTAAGAAGAATTCAGGGTGAATTCCAAAAGATAATTTCAAATCTCTTAAAATCCTTGAATCCCTAATTTCTTTTTAAAAATTGATTAATAACTACAAAAAATTCAAGTTAAATTCAAAAGAATTCATACGAATTGGACAAATTTTTTAAAATCGGAAAAATCAATTTATTTCAGTGAAACTTGAGTGAATTCAGAGGAATTTACAGGAAACGAGAAGAATTCTATGAAATTAATAAACAATCAAACTGAATTAAAAAAATAATCAAAGCAATTCAAAACAATTAAAAAACATGAAAAAAATATTGAATTAAGTTTGAAATGAGTTTAGAAAAATTAAAGAGAACTGCAAAGAATTGGATGAAATGCCTAAGAATTGAAGGTGATTTTAAAAGACTTTAAGATGAATTTAACAAAAACTTTTTAAAAATCCACTGAATTGAGTAAAATTAAGTGAAATTAGAAGAATTCAAAAAGGACTAAAAAGAATTAAGGATAAATTAATAAAAATTCAGTTCAAATTACAAATTGCAAAAAATATTTCAAAATCTCTTTAAATCTTTTAAACACTACAAAATCCCTGACTTCTTATGAATAAATTTTTTGAAATCTATAAAAAAATTATTAAAATACCTTGAGGGCTCTTAAAACCCCACGAAATCATTAAAATTTTCGGAAATCTTATAAAATCCCTTGGAATCTTTTTAAATATCCTATAACCTTACAGGTTCTGTAAAATCCTTCCATATTTTCCGAAATTCGAGAAAATTCTTTTAAAACCGCATGAAAATTTGTTTAAATCCCTTAAAATGATTAAAACCCTTGGAATCCCCTAGAAATTGTTTATATCTCTTTAATTATTTATTTTATGAAAGAATTCAGGGTGACTTCCAAAACATAATTTCAAATCTTTGAAACCCTACTAATTTCTTATGAAAAAAGTGCCTAATGACTAAAACAAAACAAAAATGCAAAACAATTCAAGTCAAATGCAAAAGAATTCACATAAATTGGACAAATTTTTTAAAATCGAAAAAATCAATTTATTTCAGTAAAATTTGAGCGAATTTAGAGCAATTTATGGGAATTATTGAATCTAGAAGAATTCGAAAGGATTTAAAAGAATTAAGGATAAATTCATAAGAATTCACGGTGAATTACAAATGAATTGCAAAAAATCTTTGAAAATATCTTGAAATCTTTGAAACACTACAAAATCCCTCATATTTTGTGAATAAATTCTTCGACATCTGTTAAAATATTATAAGAACCCGTGAAATTACATCAAATCTGATGATACTTCCTAAAATCCTGCAAATTTTTTTAAATTGTTTAAATCTCTCGAAAATACCTTGAAATCTTTTAAAATACCCTCAAATATTTATAAGTCTTTGAAATACCTTCAAACTATTGAAATAAATAAGACAAGTTTTGGGAATCTTTCACAATTTCCTAAAATATTTCGAATCCTTTCATATCTTTTGAAATCTCTTGAAACTTTCTAAAACTCTTAAAAATTCCTGGGAATATTTCACAATACTCACAAATATTTCAAATTCTTTTAAATCCCATTAAATTACTGATATCCATTAAAAATTTCTTTGTAATCTTCTAAGATAAATTAAAATATTTAAAATCCTTTAAAATTTGAAAATAAGTTTTAAAGATCAAGGAATTTGAAAAAAAAGACTTAAAAATATTTCAAATCCTTTGATCATTTTGTCAATTGATCCTCAGGATCAATTAAATAAAAACTTTCAAAAATTGAAAAAAATCCATTGAATAAGGTTGAATTGAGTAAATTTGGAAGAATTCAAGTGAATTGAAAAAATTCAAAAGAATTCCAAAGAATTCAAGATAAATTAATAAGAATTTAGAGTGAATTCTAAAGAATAATTTGAAATTTCTTCAAATCTTACAAACCCTACGAAATACCTCACTTCTCATTAATAAATTCTTTGAAATTCACTAAAATATAATTAAATCTCGTGAAATTCTATGAGATCTGGGATACTTTCTGAAATCTTGGAAAATTTATTAAAATATCTTGAGAGCTCTAAAATCTCTTAAAATCCTTGAAATCCTCGCAAATCTTATAAAATCCTGTGAAATCTGTTGAAATATCTCAAAACCTTCTAGGTCTTGCAAAACCGTTTCATATCCTTCGAAATTCTAGAAAATTATTTACCCTAAAATACTTCAAACGTTTTGAAATCCCTTTAAATTAATTAAATTAACAAAAAATTCATTGGAATCTTTTAAAATTTCCTAACATATTTTTAATTAAAAGCTCTTGAAAATGTCTCAGAAGTTTTGAAAATACCCTAAAATCTTTAAAATCTCTTCAAATTAATGAAATCTTTAAAAAAAATTTCGGAATCTTTAAAAATACCCTGAAATATTTCAAAAAAATTCAAGAACGGTCTGTGAAGCCTGTTATATTCTGAAAAATATAAACTAAAATATTCTGAAAATCTGAACTATATATATTTGAATCGTTTTGTATCATCTGCTATAGTCTTTTAAAGTTCAAAATGCGGGGTGTCCAGCGATTCTTAAAAACAAAATTTAAGGTCTTTTCCAGGTTTTCCAGGTGAAGTAATCAACTTTTCCAGGTCTACTTTTTTTTACATCAAATAAGGAAATAACCGTTTTTTATACATGCAAAAAATGAGCCGTTTAATTTTTTATTGGCCAAAAGTTTCCAACGAAAGCCTTTGAAATCTTCGTGAATTCGTTAAAATCTGTTGAAGTATTTAAAGTCTTTGTGAAATCATTAAAAATCTTTTGAAATTTAAAAAAAAAATTTTAATCTTTGAAATCTTTCTGGAATTTTTGTTAATCTTTTGAAATAATTATGAAATCTTTTAAATATTTGTGGAATTATTCTTTGTGAAATCTTTTGTATTTGCTTGAAATCATTGAAATCTTTTTATATCTTCTCAAATTTGTTAAAATCGTTTAAAATCTTTGCGATGCTTCAAAATCTCTGAAATCTGGTGTACTGTATCCTAGTTGAAATCTTCGAAATTCTTGAAATTCTTGAAATATTTATAACTCATTGAAATATTTATGAAATTTTCCTAAAATATTTTGTATTCGTTGAAATCATTAAAATATTTGAAATCCATTTTCTGAAAAATGTTGAAATCGTTTAAAATCTTTGAAATATTTTGAAATCTTTGAAATACATGGAATCTATTGAAATCTTTACGAATTCTTTGAAATGTTTGTAAAATCTATCTGAAATCTTTCGTGTTTGTTGAAATCATTGAAATCTTTGTGGAATCTTTCACGAAATTTTGAAATCGTTTCAAATCTTTGAGATGTGGTTTATACTTTTTTGAATTGATTAAAATTCTTGTATTTTTTTGAAATTTTTGAAATATTTGTGAAATCTTTTGAATTCATTTAAAATCCTTGTGAAAACTTTTTAAATCTTGTAAAAAATGTTTCAATCGTTTAAAATTTTTGAAAATGTTGCATTCTTTTGAAATCTTTATGAAAATTTTATGAAATTTTTTTTATTAATTTGAAATCATTGAAATCTTCTGAAAATTTTTGAAATCGTTTCAAATCTTTGAAACTTTTTGTATTTATTTGAAATTTCAACTGAAGTGATTAATCTTTAACTGAAATAGTTGATTTTTTAACCAAAAAGATGAAAAAAGTAATTTGCAACAAAAACAAAACTAATTTTCAACAAAATTGTTACATTTTCAAACAAAGTGATGAATCTTCAACTGGAATAATTGAATTTTCAACTAAAAAGATTAATTTTCTACCAAAAACGCGATTTAAAAAAAAATACATC
>CAKNXH010048590.1:0-11257 GCA_932178445.1 Andricus quercusramuli
GCAAATAGTTGAATTTTCTCTTATTTTCAAACCAAAAAGACGGATTTCTAACAAAAGAGTTATATTTTCAACAAAAAAAGTTAATTTTCAACAAAATTTGGACCTTTTACCAAATTAGTTCAATTTCTAACAAAATACGTGAATTTTCAACCAAATTGTTACATTTCCATACCGAAAATATTCAAGAAAAAGTTAATTTTCAACTAAATAGTTGAATTTTCTAGCAAAATATTTTTATTTTCCACTCCCTGTTCCCCATATAAAAAAAACAAATTTGAAACAAAAAAATTTAATTTTCAACTTTTTACTGAAAAAAAAATTCTGACCAAAAGAGATATATTTTGAAACGAAAAAGCCGAATTTTGAAACAAAACGAAAAAAAAATTACACTAAAATTTTGAATTTTCAAAATAAAGACGAATTTTCTACAAAAAAGTGGTACTAAAACCCGAAAATATGATTTTTTAACAAAAAAGTTACTTTTTAACCAAACGAAATAGTTGAATTTTTAACAAAATGCATTAATTTTCAACAAAAATAGATGGATTGTCAACGAAAAATATAATAGTTGATAATATTTAAACCAAAAAAGATTTTGACTTTAAATAAAACACAGTTGAATTCAACCAAAAAAATGAATTTTCAAAAAAGTAGCTGAATCGTCAACCAAACCAGATTAATATTCTATCAAAACAGTTGCTTTTTCAAACCGAAAATATAAATATCCAACAAAATAGTTACTTTTCAACAAACGACAATAGTTAAATTTTTAAAAATGCATGTATTTTTAAACAAAATAGATAAACTCTCAACGAAAAATGCAATAGTTGATATTTTTTCATAAACATAAAAAATTTAAAAATCAAAAACATAAAAAATCTCATATTTATTTTATTATAAAACAAATTTTTACTAACATATTGTAGAACAAAAATAATTATATATCCTAATGCCAATGAAAGAATCTTCTTAACAATAATAATAATAATTCGTATTTAATTAAATATGGACCTATTCATTCTTGACACGAATACCCAAAAAGAACATTCGATTAACTTATTTTTAATTTAGAATCATTAATTTTTCAATTTTAAAACTTAAAAATAAAACAATTTTATAAAAAGATGATTTTTCAAACAAATAGTTGAATTTTTAATGAACAAACCAATTTTATATAGACCTAACTATGTATAGCCAAATAGTTGAACTTTTATGCAAGAGAGAAATTTTTAATTAAATATTTGAATTTCCCACCAAATGATCGAATTAAAAAAAAATTAACTGTAACCACAAACAGTTGCATTTTTAAATTAATAGTAAAATCCTCAAAAGGAAAAGATGTATTTCTAAGAAGGCAGTTGAATTTTCAAACTAAAAAATAAATTTTCAACCGAGAACTTTTCTACCAAAAAATATGATTTTTCAATCCAAAAAGACCAATTATAACGAAGCAGTTAAATTTTCGGAAAAAGATGACTTTTCAACAATGAAGTTAAATTTTCGAAATACAAAGATAAAATTTCAACTAAATAGTTGAATTTTTAACAACAAAATTATTTATTGAAAAAATTGATGATAACAAACAAAACAAAGATTTGAATTTAAAAAAAAAAAGCCACCCCCCCCCCCCCATAAGTTCTAAATGGAAAATAGAATATTTGACATTTCAACTAAAAAATATGTTTAGTTTAAATCAAAAGCAGTTAAATTCGACCGAAAGAGACCAATTTTTAGCAAAATAGTTGAATTCTCAATTAAAACAGATTAATTTTCAAACAAAAAGTTAATTTTCAACCAATTAGTAGAATTTTTATGAAAATAATGAGATTTTCAACCAAAAAAGGCAAATTAGAAGAAAAAAAACAGTGGAATTTTGAACCCAAATAGTTTAATTTTTATCTAAAAAATTTATTTTCAGACAAAAAAACACGAATTTACAACCAAAGAGTTCAATTTCTAACCGTGTAGTTGAAATTTCAACTAAGAAGATGAATTTTCAACCAAGAATATTAATTTTCTCATGAAAAGACGAATTTTCGATCAAATAAATGAATTTTGAAATGTTGAAAATTTTGTTTCACCTGAAAATTTATTTTGTTAAGAATTCGTTTTGTTTTGTAGAAAATTCAACTCCAATTTATAATTGTACTATTTAGTTATGAATTCATGCATTTTGTTGAAACTTCATTTTTTTGTTAAAAATTAATTGCTTAAACTAAAATTTAACTTTTGTAATTGTACATTCAACTATTTGGTTATGAATTCATGCATTATGTTGAAAATTTAACTATTTGGTTTTAATTTTATGTTTTTTGTTGAAAATTCATTTTTTAATTGAAAATTTGAATATTGTTATAAATTCATGTAATCGGTTAAAAATCAGTATTTTTGTCGAAAATTTAATTATTTGGTTATAAATTCATGTATTTTGTTAGAAATTCATTTTTTTTTTAGAAAATTCAACTGCTTGGTTATAAAATCATCTGTCTAATTTGAAAATCGGTTTTTTATTCTAAAATTTTTAACTAAAAATTTAACTTATCCGTTTTTTTGAGATTCAACTATTGGATCATAAATTCATGTAATGTGTTGAAAATTGGTCATTCTTGTTTGAAATTAACTTTTTCAACTAAAAATGTATCTGTCTCATTTCAAAATTCAAATATTTGGTTATAATTTTATGTTTTTTAATGAAATTCAATTTTTCGCATAAACAATTAATTGTTCCATTTTTGGTTGAAAATTTAACTTTTTTGGTTGAAAATTCTACTATTTGGTTATAAATTCAAGTATTTTGTTGAAAATTCGTTTCTTTGTTGACAATTCATTTTTTGAACTGAAAATTTATCTTTTTTATTTAAAAATCTAACTGCTTGTCAACTATTCATGTATTTTGTCAATAATTCGTTTCTTGTAGAAAATTCAACTACTTGGTTATAAATTTACGTATTTTGTTGAAAATTCGTTTCTTTGCTGGAAATTCATTTTTTGAACCAAAAATTTAACTTATTTTATTTAAAAATTCAACTATTTAATTATATATTCAGGTATTCTGTTGATAATTCATTTTTTGTAGAAAATTCAAATATTCGGGTATAAAATCTTGTGTTTTATTCGAAATTTGTTGTTTTTTTTTCATTGTAAACTTTTCAAATAAAAATCCGACTCCTCCATTTTTTGTTGAAAATTTAACTATTTGGTTATGAATTCTTGTATCTTGTTAAAGATTCGCTTCATTTTTTTTGTCATTTGTTGTCATTTCGTTTAGTTTTAAATTCTATTATTTCATTATAAATTCATGTATTATGTTGAAAATTCAACTATTTGGTTAAAATTTTATGTTTTTTGTTGAGAATAAATTTTTTAATTGAAAATTTAAATATTTCGATATAAATTCCTGTATTTTGTTGAAAATCAATTTTTCGTCAAAAATTTAATTATTTGGTTATAAATTCATGTATGTAGTTGAAAATTCGTTTTTTTAAAATGAAATCCAATTTATTTGCCTGGACAGTTCATTGTTCCATTTATAATTGATTTTTTTATTTATGTTTTATTTAAAAATTCAACAAAATTTTCATAACTTTATGTCTTTTGTTTTGTAGAAAATTCAACTACTTGGTCATGCTTTCATGCATCTTGTTAAAGATTATTTTCCTTTTTTGTTAAAAATTAATTTTTTTATTGAAAATTTAAATATTTTATACGCCGCAGGCATGATTTGGGCGTATTACGTGCCTGTTTTCAGGAACTTAAGTAGCCCTTTATGGGTCAGTGGTGGGAGCAGTACAATAATGGCCTCATTATTGTACCTACAATAATGGGGCCATTATTGTACCGTACAATAATGGGGCCATTATTGCACTGCTCCAACCACTATCCACTATCCATTATAGTCCGCGTTTCATTGGAGCATTGAAGAAATACTTATCGTACATGATAAACCTACAGATAAAGGGGGAGGTACAGAGGGGTGTCGGGGGTGGGTTGAGGGGGTGGGGTACATTTTTGAAATTTTTTAAAAATCTGAGAATTTTGAAATTTGTTTGGAAATTTCGGAAATTTTCGAAAATTTTGAAAATTTTAGAAAATTTTCAAATTAAAGAAAATTTTTCAAAATGTTGAGAATTTCGAAAATTTTCGAAAATTATAGTATTTTGAAAATTTCTGAAATTTTGAAATATTTTGAAAATTTTGAAAATTTTTGGATATTTTTGGGAATTCAAGAAATTTTTGAAAATTATAGATACTTTCAAAAATTACTCAAATCCCCCCAAAAATTTCAAATTTTCAAAAATATCCAAAATTTTCATATTTTTCAAAAATTTCAAGACGAGCAAATATCAACCGGCTCAGTAAAAATCTTGTCAACCGGCGCTAAAAGTGAATTGTACCGATTCGAATCGCCACGTCAGACCTCCCCTGTGATACATGATAATCGGGGGCAAAAAACTTGCAAATTATGCCCTTGGTGTATAAAGTATAATGTGCACCATGGAACTACGTCGGTCATTACGCCTTGTGTGTTTGCAATACTCGTCTCCGCCTCGCGCTTCGCGCTCGTCTACGACTTGTATTGCAAACGCACACGCGGCGTAAAATGACCGACTTATGTTCCTCGGAGCACAATGTACTATCAAAAAATCCAAATTTATACACTTATTGACACACTAAATGCTAAATTATTCAATCAATTCTAAAATTTTCATTAGACGTGTAAATTAAAGTTCGTTAAGGGACCCCGCACGTAAAAGTGACTTGAGAGTGAACTTTTCAGTTTACGTGAGGTAATAATCAATTAATATTAATAAAATACTTGTTTGAACAATCTATTATTTTTTATCACTTTCTTCACTTAGATTAATGCTAGAAAGTGGCGTTTTTCCTAAAATTTTGTAGTTTTTTTTTCTTAAATGAAAACTTGAAATTATTAATTCATCTCTTATTTCATACTTGACAATTTTGTTGAGACCTGTCTGATTTTTTTATATGTGCGCATTATGAATAACATGTTTTTCTCCATGGAATAGGTAGAGGGGATGATAACAAGAAGTGTCCACTTACAAATTTCCATTTCAGGGTCTGCAATAAACTTCATGTTATATTTTAAAACAAAATTTTTACAGGTTACTTACTGAGCTACTCCTAATAATTCCATTCTTTGTGTCTGTTTTTGTTGTAAGGCATCGCTTTTCTTGAAAATAATTTATTTGCGTATTTATTATTTGTTCAAAACTGAGGAAACTTCCAAATTTTGGAAAAAATTCAACTTTCTAGCATTATTCTCAGAGAAGATAGTTATAAACAAAAATGAATTAACTAAGAAAGTATGTATGTTAACTTTTATTATTTATTAACTCACTTTAAGGAAAAAGTTAAAAGAAGTTTGAAAATTTTAGAAAACACCGCAACTGTGTAGCATTATTCTAAGAAAATATTGCTCCAAATAATAATACATTTTTTACGCAATAACTTTTTGTTGAATTATTTTTGTAAGACTTATTTTATCAGAAGTATGAACTAAAAAATATTTTAAAACTTAATGTATCGACTCAACTTTATGTATGGCCAACGGCCATACCACGCTGAAAAAAACCAGTTCTCGTTAGATCACTGAAGTTAAGCAGTGTAGGATGCGGTTAGTACTTGGATGGGTGACCGTCCGGGAATACTACTAACTACGTGCTGTTGGCATGTCGTGGGTGTGGTGAGCCCACACTTGTAGTTATTTACTACAAGAAACTATCCACCTAGAAACACTACCCGAATCGGGTAGTGTCACGCCTAACCTGAACAAAGGGAAATGGCTTAATGGTATACATACAACGCCATTTTCCCACACATAATAGATAATCTGTTAACAAGAAAGTGATAACATTTGTGATCTAGCATAAAAAAGATTTAGCAATAATAAAATGTGTATATAATATTAATTTTCCTGTGATAAATCAGTAAAGAAATTTGTATGACAAATTGTTGAATTTACTCATCTGAAAAACTGCACCGAAATATATAATTATATAGATTTAAGAAAATAGTAAAATCCCTGATACGTAATAATCTGGCAAGAAGAGGTGATTATATTTGTGATATAGCATGAAAAGGTTTACAAATAATAATGAGAGTATCTAATTCCCGTGTGAAAATATTTCAAAAAATGTATAATAAATGATTAGAAATGATGATAAACAATTGTAACAATGTGTTTTATAAACGAGGAATAAACAACTTGCGAAGCACAACCTTTCCTATTTTCAGTTATTTTATACTTAGATGAAAAGAACGAAATATCCAAAAATATAATGCAGCCGATTTTCTATTAATTGGGGAAAACGGCAGGTTTTTCTTTATTGTTTAATTTTTGAAAGACGAGTCCTTAATATGAGAGTGTAAAGGCGAGAGTACTAACATTGAGAAGCGCTTGAATCTGCTAACGATGCAATCGTAGACGACGTCGCGTGCTTTCTTACAAAATGGATATTTCCGCCAATTTTCAATGAATCGATCTAAAAATTTTCAGAAATTTTTCTCCAATAGTAAGGAACAAATGTCTCACTGAAACACCGAAAAAACGATATTCTAATTTTAATAATTTCCCACTAAGTTTAAGAATATTTGCAACCTAAATAGGCGCCAAGAATATATTCTTAATGTACGATGGAGGCCCTCTTACCTTAAGAATATATATGCTTGTCTAATTGTAAGAATTCCCCACTAAGTTTAAGAATACACGGAGAGAAGTAAACCAGAGCGGGTGCATTTTTCACCGTAACCGTTGCTGCGCCGACCACAAGAGTTCTGCAGAAAAATCATGTTGTGGCTGAGCAACGACGGTGACGGTTGATGCCGAAAATATTACTCCTACACCGTGACAGTCACTGCGCGCCACCGTAAAAGATTCTGCAGCGACTGTTGCGTCCGTCGCAGTAACAGTTACTGCCAGATTCCCGAGCCGTTGCGGTTACCACCATAATGGGATTGGACGGTCTGAAGTTTAACGATATCAGTTGATCGTCGTCGCGCGTACTCGAATGTTTTTGTCTCGCTGTCACAAACGTTGAAATTTATTATATTTTCGAGTCATTGTCTGTTAGTTTGTGAGTTAAGCGTGTAAGTAGCAGAGCCCAAAATCTGGCTTTTGGCTATCAAATAAGCCTTCAATGAGCCCTTAATTATGGCAAAGGTCTTACGTTTTCTGGGCAAAGTGGTAGTTCCAGGTTTACCCACATCGAAAAAAACGGTGCGCGCAGTAATGCTTGCGGAGTAAACCGTACCTATCACTGCGAGTGGAGTAACTATAGCTACGCTGGGTATTACGGTCACGCTCCAGAACGGTTGAGGTTCGCCCGCAATGGTTCATGCGAGCGCAGCAACAGCTTCCGCCTCCCTCCCACTCTCAAGTTCTGCGCGACGGCAGCGGACTTAGCAGTAACGGTCGCGGTTAACTCCTCTCCGTGTAGTTGCATCCGAAATCTGTCGTAGTAATTGTATAACAAGTGACGAGCTCGAAGAAATGCAACCAAATCTGAGGACAAATTGCATGTGCACATCTCTAACTCTATCTCTTTCCCTTCGCAGAGAACGTTAAAGTGAGAAAAGTTTGATGTCACACGCCAACGAATAATTAATGTAGAGAGGTTATGTCTCGGTGTTGTACAACGGTATTCAACCTCACTGTCACATCATACCTTTCTCACTCTAACTTTTTCGGTAAAGAGAAGCAGATGGATGTGCACACGCGACTTATCCTTAGAATTGGTTGCATTTCTTCGAGCTTCTCACTTATTACGAATTCGAAAAACTGATCGAAAAGCACGTCGCACAGAACATGAAAAGAAACGTTTGGACAGAGCAAGGTGCATTTCGTCTTTTGGTTAGAAGATACTCTTAAATTGGGAATGTCGCTTACTTCATTAGGAATATTACTAAGAATATGCGTGTAAGAATATGACACTCTTAATATTAGAATATCGTTTTTTCGGTGAAGTTGTTTCAACTCTAAAGTTCCCTCGATACTTTTCTTCGCCGAAGCTAGAAAAACGTGCTTAACGTCAGGTCTCCATTTGCAATTAATTATTATTAAACAATTGAAATTTTTAACTTTTTTCTTCATTTTGCAGGCATCGATAGCGTATAATGCGTATGTGTACCAACTTTCAAATAGTTTTAATAATATTTGTCAAAGTGGAGACGATTTATGTTTTACAAAATAATTGAATTTGGAGAACATTTTTCATCCCTTTTCCAATTATATTATCAAAAATATATATCGGAAAGAAAAACTTTAAATAGAAAAAAGTACCGCCTTGTCATTCTATACAAGGCCATATCTTTTTTTATTTAATTTTTTTAACTTTAAAATTTGGATATCATAAGACGTTTGGACAATACTTTTCCGCGTTTTCGAGCGCTCGTCCCCTTATTGTATCCGGACCCTCAATTATAGGAATAATGATTGGGGTACACTGGGAATCCTATTTAAGTACGGTTTCGGGCATGGTCAAAGGGAACACAGCAGACGATCGCTCCGAACGTAAACAGTCAGCGGCGTGTGAAACATTGTGTAACATTACGCAATACATACGCGTGAGTACCCGGGCTCTGCCCCGTTGTCTCTACGCTGCTGGTGGTTACGCTTGTGTTAGTTATTTAATGACGGACTGGCGTGGGGTAGCGAAAGGATCACATTGAATCGTGTCACAGTCGACGAACAAGATCCCAGAACATGTATCACCATGGTTATGAAAACACCTCCAAATACCTGTTGTCGAACTTATCCAAAAACTAAGAGTTTCACTGGAAGCCGGATCCCAGCAAGCACTCCTGTTGAACCCAAAAAAGGTTTTGGGTTTTTGTAGAAAATTAGAACAGATGTAACCTCCGGAAGCTACGACCACGATCGTTCACCGAACGATCGATCCCGACGCAACCGGAGGTGATACGTCGTCCGACTCGTCACTCCCCACAACACCAGGAGTCGATCGAGTCGGGAAATCACAAAACAAACACTCAACCACTGAAGGTGACGTTAACTTTAACTTTAACTCCATTAACTGTCCGAACCGTCCACAAGAAACACTTGACCCCGAGTCAACACAACACACGCAACCAGCCACACTCGTCTACACCTAGATGAATACTGAAAAGCCAGAAAGAAGGGGGTACAAGTCTCAACAGGGGAGCTTCACATCACCACCCGACTCCCCACTCCCACTAAAGGGAAGGAGCCCGAAACTCAAAGAATAGAGAGAGAGAGCCTCAAGGAGAAAGAGCACTGGGCGAAAACCATTTTACTAACAATGAAACCTTGAAGGTCGCTAAAACAAGAATTACAACATCAAATAAATTATTAACATTCCGCCCGCCTCGTTCGCTGAACGAAACAAATTCCTATCATAAAGGTGAAGAGTTAAGTGCCGCCCGCCATGACGCACACAATAAATGTCCAGGTATAAGTAAAAATTCAGGTCCGCCCGCCATGGAACACAATGAGCAGCATGAAATCAGCGCACGACTGGCAACCAGCACCATTTGACGATCTAGTGATTGAAAGTCCTAAAAAAAGGGTTAATAGTGGCAGATCACATGAGTCCATCCTGTCCGAGACTAAGAATCCTTACTCGTCCTTAACGGCCATGTTTCACGTCGGAGTAGAGAAGGGATGATAATCAACACGATGTCTCCAAGTTAAGGATTACGCCTCGGCACAGTTAATTTTTCTGGAATTTCTTGCACCTGTGGAGTGAATGATTAGTAAGTGGAGTCTCTGAACCAACTTGAGCCTCCCGAGATCCTGCATCAGGAACTTCGCGACGATAGTGATTAGACTCAGCCAGTCACCTGGATCAAAGAGCCAGGAAATAGCAGCAAGAACCTTCCTCTTAGTGATCGGGCGTTCACTCTCGATTACTGGTGCTCTCAATCGGAATTCGTCAGATACAGGATCCCAGGCGGCTCCCGAAGATTAAACAGCTGAATCAGTTGATCTCCAAGATTAATGGTGGAAGCTTTATCACTCACGCTGGAGAATATGTCGTCAACATGAATATTTTTCTGGATCGAATTACCAGATATAGAAAGCAGGACATGCCCTAGGTTGGAGTCCAAAGTTGACAGTGACCATCTCCGTCCACTCCTGGTTCCCTCCAAACGGCACCTTGAAGGTCGACATCTCCTTCATCAACTCTAATCTGGCAATACATCAGTTCAACATTAGCAAAGAAAACAAGTCAAGGAAATCCCCATTGTATCAAGATGGCATCAAGGTCATTTTGCGGTTTCCGACCTGCGGAAAAACTAATTATTCAAGAAGAGATCCTGGGGAAGTCCCTCACGGTATATTGAAGACAATTCGAAGTAAAGGGCTACCATCTGTATCTCGCCAAACTGCATGATGTGTTTCTGTAGGAGGAATAATACGCATGTGCCCCAACCTGTCATAGTCAGACATAAAGGGCGCATAATCCTCGTCAGCAAGGTGTCCTTCTCCAATCGTTGACATACGGAAACGAGTATCTGTTGAGCTCCTTGCAGAGATTCTCCTGAGGTCTGAATACAGGATTGTCGAAGACGTAAAAGCTTGGGTAGAGTCGAACTGATACTCAGTGAAATATAGGTCCCTGGCAATGGCATCTTTTTCTACAAGCACGAATGATGGGATCTGCGTATCTAGAAATAAGCTCAAGAACTGAATCTGGCTGCGGAGCAATCCAGGAATGATTCTTTGTCGCTCAGCCAAAAAAACACATTTCTTTTGATATTGGTAATCGAAGTTATCAGGGATAATTGACTCTTCAGAAGTTCCATAGCTCTCATATCGACAATTATTCAGTAGGCTGCTGATCTATAACAAGTTTGATAACAAGACATAATCCTAAAGTTCCCATTTTGTGATATGAACGAGGAAGTCGAAATATATTAAAAGTCAAGAAACGGAAGAACTTGGAATGTGCAACCTTCAGATCTTGGATACCGTTATTGCTAAGATAAGTGTCATAAAACGAAATTTGCAAGGAACTCCGTAAGAAGTTGATGTCAATCAGTATGAATTGCCGCTCGGACGAATGTCGGTTCAGTCGCAACTGCTTAATGTCATAGTCATGCCCTATACGGCGCACTCACATAGCACCTGAACGCGTCCATTCAGGTACATGCTACACATAACATTTGGCCGCGTCCGGCCAGATGCATGCCAGTCAAAGTCACAGTCCTGGCCTTGGTCGGCGCTCTCACATGGCATCCGGCTGTGTCAAGTCGG
>CAKNXH010048596.1:0-12359 GCA_932178445.1 Andricus quercusramuli
GAAAAAATTTCAAAAGAAATTCTCTTCGTCTCGGCGAGTACTATATGATGTAAAAAAATTTTTCGAAATGACAAAAAATACACTATAGAAATGGTTTTTCATTAAAACGCTATTTTATTGTTCATCTCGAAAACTATCAATTATATCAACATACACCATCAATGAAATTTGTGCATATCACACTTCTTCAAATGATTATGAAAAAAAAATTTCAAAACTTTCATAACTTTCCGACACATGGCATTTTTTATTGAAATATAGAAAATGTCAAATAACAACAAAACGACCGGGAATTTGCTATGTGCACCCGATATATTCGTAAACAGGAGAACATGCTGCACAAGAATCAATCATCAAATCTTACGGACCTAAAATGGATGCTCACTCTCCTCTTCGGATCCCAGACTAGCTTGTTCAAATACGTTTCCCTGTTTTTGCAGAAAATAAGAATTATACATTATACTAAAAAGTTACTAATTGAGCAACATCCCGTGCAGAAATTGCCCAATTTGGTCCCGATTTTCGATGTGGCCCCGATCGGGTTTGCCACACTGTGGCTGTCGCATGGCTACTCTTGTGGTTCGGGTCGGAACCACATATCGAGAAAATACCAGCTGTAAATTGCAGCGCCATCTGCTCTGCCGACCGCCTAATATACCTGATGTTTTATTTTACATTTTCCACAATACGGCTCGGTTTTGAGTGTAATGTGATTTCAAAAATAATTAAAATGCCAAAAACAAAAAGTACCTTACGGGTACGGAAATATAGGTCAATTGCTGTCATTCCCTAGTGCGCAATGAGGATGAAGGTAAGCAGATTTATTAAAATCGGTCGAGCAAACCTAACCTCAAAATAAATTGAGAATAATAAGTTAAGAAAACTATATAAACATTAATTTAAAAGTAGGAACGTTAGCAGAGGTTATGTTTGTGATTTCACAAACTCTTCCTTTCGATTGCTTGGAAAAGAAGGCAACTTTGTACAAGGGTAGACAGCAAAGCCACGTGTAGCCATGTGATTCATTCGCTTAAGTTTATGTTAATTAATTATGCTAATAATTCTAGTACAACCTACTACACGAAAATAAGTTTACAATGAACCTATGAGCAAAATAAACCTTTCAACGACAGTGAAACGTTCGTGTAAGTACGTCCTAATTGGTACTTTCTCTCTTTCAAATTTCCGACAGTGCAATCGAGAAAGTTCACTGAATTTGAACAAATTTTTGGTTTTGCTTGTTGCACAAATAACGCTTGGATATTTAACCGATCCAACATTCTTCAGTATGCTATTATTGTGATAATTGAGACAATTTCTATCTACAACATTAGTGTATTGCGAAGGTACGGATAGTTGCTTTAGAATTTTCAGTGTCATAACCTCACTTTGCTAGTCCTTGTTGCATGAACAGGACTACAAAGTGCTGAACACCTGTTTAATTTATATTAAGTTGGACTGAAAAATATGAAAAATGTTCTGTTTTGATTTTCTAATATTTTTTAATAAAGTATAAAGTTCTCAATTTATTGTTTATTTATTACTGCAAAAAAATCTAAATAATAGTATGGCTAAACATAAAAAAATAAAAGGGCGCTGTTCTGGGCCAGATCCGACCAACCTTATGGATGCCCAGTTTGGCCCTGATCAGGCTGGGCGTTTCATTTCGAATCTGGCGCTGGAAGGATTGCCCGACTGGGCCCACATTCTGCCACATCTGGGTCCGACCCGCGCCACGCCGAAATTTCTGCACGGGATGTTTATTAAGACTGTTTATGACAATGAAACATATTGCCATGTTTTACTGTATCATATATGATCATTAAGATAATAATACTGAGAATTTGTTTAAAAAATTTTTCAAAGTTATGATAATTATTAATTCTATTACTTGTCGTTAAGTTGCAATCTTTTCTGTATAAATGTTATTCTTCACGTGAGAAGAAATACCTAATCGCGCAGAAAAGGAAAATTTCCTATGTTTAAAAATTTCAACAAGTTTTTGTGCTTGAGAAAAAATAAAAAGATTCTGCAGAAAAAAATTCTCTACGTTCATAAATGCTAAATACGTGAATTTGTTTATAACAATTTTTAATATCAATGATAGTTATTGTTGTAAAATGATAACCTATTGTATCAAATGATTCTTCTTGAGATGCAAAAATATCATTTAGCACAAGAAACAAATTTTCTGTTTTCAAAAATGCCAAACAAATTAATTTATTCATAACCATTGTTTATAACAACGACCATTGTTATCGTTTAATGCTCAAATGTCAATAATTAATCATTTCACACAATTTAATGACGAAATCAGTTTAAATAATGTATCCAAACACCGTAAATGCAATATAACAATTAAATAAGTGATGAGATTTAATCTATAATGAAAATATCGATTCATTAAAAGTATTTTACTAATTGTATGTGTTTAAAAAAATGGAGGATAGTAAATGACACAATTTTTTTTTTTTTGTATTATACAACCTGTAAACAAATACATTTTTTTAACATTGGACTACGTAGACCTCTCCGAGATTTGATAAGATTCCATTTAAAAATACCGCTACAAAGTACTATATGGACGTATTCACTATGGGTGTATATATTTGTGCTTATTTTATGAGCATTCTGCCTCCTTATAGGTATCAAACGAGTTTGCTTCCTCATAGAGGGAGGTCTTGCCCTAACAAAAGAAAAAAATGGATACTTTCAATATTTTTCAAGCTTATGTTTCTGTCTGACCGAAAATGTTATTTTCAAAAAATCAGAAAGCTCACCAAAATGTCCATTGATGTGTTCTGTTACAATAAATAGATTTTTAACTCACGGTAGCGTTATATTCCAAATTAAAACCTTAAATAAATAATTTACCTTTCTTTTAAATTTCAAAGTAGCTATTGATTAATTAAGAATGGCCATCGAAAGATTGCCAATAGATCAATCCACGCGTCTCGAAGACGCGAACAATTACATCAAATGCAGTACTGTTATATTCCCAATATCAAACAAAAATCCTCTTATAAACAAAGTTTCTTAATTTGGACAATCGATGCGTCTTGAAGACGCGAACAAACATATTATATACATTACTGTTGAATTCCCAATATTAAAAATGTTTTCCTCATATCCACAAGATAAATAATATATTTTTCAAATTTGAAAATCGGTATTGCTAGATCATAGGAAGTCATAGAATGTTCGTCAATAGGTCATGCGACGTGTCTCGAAGACTCGCACAAACAGGTCAGATACACAAAATTTTTCGAAACTTCATAAATCGGTACTGATCGGTCATAAAAGGTTCAAAAATGGGTTAGCGATGCGTCTCAAGGATGCGAATAAGTACACTGCATACAATATTGTCATTACAAACCTCTCTCTATGAGGAAGCAAAAAATTGAAATCGATTATAAAATATGACTTCTGGAACTGTTGAAATAAAAAATTTCACTTTTTCCTTAGTGTGAGACGTTCTTCTTCACGGAGAAAAATGAGGTTGAAGAGTTCCATATTCAGTACACAAATTGTTTAATGATTACCAAATTTCAGGAATAGATGCAAAAGACACGGGAAAGATTGTGAAACTACACATTAATCATTAAAAAATGTTATCTCTCCTGAATAGAACCTTATCTTTTAATGCTTTAAAGTTATTGTATACACTTCGTACGTTACCACTTACAATTCAAGTGCTTCAACCTTTGCACAATTAAAAAACGAGTCTCTCTTAAAAAGTGCGTTTTCTCAATAAAGAATAGAAAGCATAAATTACTATACTTTCTAGAATCAATAATGGAAATCTATATATCGTGTATCAGTTGTCGGAAGGACGAAGTCTTAATCGATGTATAGTTTATAGTGTTCTATTGGAACTCGACTGAGTCCTAAACAGTCCAGTAACCATTCCTGGATGCCCCGCACTCAATAACGTAAGTGCAGCACCGAATCGAAGCTTGCTCGCATTATACCATGAGGACGTTTTGTGCCTCTGACTTTAGCATCCAGAATACCAGATTGCAGAGAGAAGCTGATTGCTGTCTTGGAAACCCGGGTTCAATTCTCGGCAACTACGTTTTTCATCTAACTCGACTTTTTCTGTTTCAGCAAATATCATAATTCAGTGTTCAAAACTTATTGGATATGTGTGTGTATAATATATAAATAAGTGTAAGTTTATAAAATGAAAAGTGACTGTATCGACCCGTCAACAACCGCCACTCTGTGTCCTTGTAAATTCTTTTTGGCCGATCATTCTTTACTGTTGCGAGTATAGGAACGACTCCTATTCTGGACTGGACTCCGTGCAGTGCGCTAGGGGAGTCAGACCGTCGACAAGCTGTAATCTCTTTAGTTTCCTGAAGGAGTTAATACCGTGATTGCACTTGTATCAATAACAGATTTTCAATTTCGAATTTTTTTTACAACGCCAGTTCAGTAATGAATACCTCGACTACCAGCACTAAAGAACCGATTTTTCACTTCCATTTTTCTCCGTGTTTATGTCTTTTATCATTTTCTAAACTTATACACTGATACTGTTATTATTTTGTTAACAAGTTCGGGGAATGTAAATTTCTATACGACTATAAAATTTGTACATGTCCTTCATGTTGCTCAGGACGACCAGTCGCAGGGAAAAAATTATAAACGTTTGTCATTGAATTTTTCATTCTAAATTATTATCAGATCACTGTATTTTGCTCAGAATTCAACTGAATAGAAAAAATATAAATATAATACTTTCCTTATAATGTGTACGGATATATCGTTAAAGCGAGAAGTTGAGAAGGATATGCACTGTTAGAAAAATCTCTACTAAATTTAGCATACATGTAATGGAAGCAAAAATGCACAACATGAAATTAAATTTAGTATACCAGCGTACAGTAAATTTAGTATATTTATACAGAATTTAGTACTCGCGCATACTAAATTTCATATACGTGTATACTAAATTCAGTAAGAATATACTAAATTTACTGTACGCTGGTATACTAAATTTAATTTCAGGTTATGCATTCTTGCTTCCATTACATGTATACTAAATTTAGTAGAGATTTTTCTAACAGTGTGGGACTACTTAGTTTCTTGTTTGGATCGCAGATAATAACCTTGATGGAATCCACCATTTGTTTTACTGATTTTCATCATCATAAGCTTATTCTAATAAAAAACAAGTCTTCTCGAGTCTAGATAATATCTATAAAAAATAAGATGCCAAATATGCACTGAAAGAAATAGATTCTTGGGCGAACTACCTACCTTGTAAGTAAAATCTATGGTACAGCTGATTTAATTGGTCGTCTTAGCAATTATAATTGATATCTCAACAAACTGAATAGTTACATCAACTAATAAATATTTGAAGGACCTGGATTCTTAGGAAAATAGTAGGCTCAGCTACGATTTTTCATCAGTATTAAAAGGAACGCAAGCTTCTACTGTGATGCCTATGCCTTTATCGACTATCAACTCTATCTTATTACCTTGCAATTATGGCCTCGCGTGACCCAAAGTATTGTTTTTTTCTCAGCTTTCTGAGCCAGGAAATACCTGAAATCCTCAGTCTTGGATCACAGAACCGCACCGCACGTTTCGAGGAAGCATCTCTTGCATCACAATCACTTGACTCGATTCAACATTTGCAACAATGACTAGTGCCAGTGCGGTAGAAACGAACCCCACGGAAAAAAAGAGAATGGGGTCCGTTCGCAAAAGCCGACTCGACTCGACTGAGAATATAGGCTCAAATCCGGGACTTTCACTTCGAGAATCAAATACTCAACGACTAAGAGACTAACTCCTTCCTCGCGCTCAAATCAGATATATCTTCCACCCACACAGGTTGTTGAATAAGAACTAGGCACAACAATTTAATATTGCATCGGTTCATCCCCTTGGAAAAATATTAAATTAAAATTTATTTACCGATAAGAACTCTTGTCTAGAAAAGGAATACAATGAAAATAGACCGAATTGGCATGAATATCAGCTGTATCAGAAAGATAACAGAGCTACATGCGTAATTCCCTGATAACATTTTTCTAAAAATATGGAATGGAAAATCTCGCAGAATTTCCAAATATTCGGAACAGCAACAAAAAACCTGTGGATTTCGAAAAACATCAATATCTAAATTTACAACAAGAAACTCAAATAAATGTAATAAGAAATTTGATTCATCTGAGCATCAGAAAAATAATTACTGCATCTTTAACCCTCTTGGAAAAAATTATATGAAGTTCTGTTCTATAATAATCAAATCTGTTTTCCAATATTTCATTAAATCCCAATTTATTTTACAGTATGGAATGAATTCTATCCCATTTTATTTCAAAAATCCAAGGACATTATTTAACTTTTGACTGTATTCTGTATATTTCATTTTTCTTTCCAATAATGATATCCTCATTCCCAGACCGATAGTCATTTCTATCCCAATATATTCTGAAACTTTATTATTCTATCTGTTCCTATTATTTCGAAACGATATCCACTACTAACAGAAACCATTTTAAATCAATTCCATTCTGTCCTTTTATATTCTTACTAGCGGACACGACAGACGTTGTCCTGTACACACGTCTTAAATTTGAAAATTTTGAATTTTTTTGAATAACAGTGGACTGAATTGTGCATCTAAACCATTCTCGAATCCATTGGAACATACAAACAAAATTTCATTAAAATCGGTCCAGCCGTTTAGGAGGAGTTCAATCGCATACACACGGACAGGAAAATTATATATCCTTGGTGATTTGAATCAGTGACGCACTTTGAAAAATATTCTATCCTATTAATTTCTATCACGAGAATTCTAAAGCTGCCTCATTTAATCTATCTCCATTTTAAACTATCCTAAACATATTTAACTATGATAAATTGAAATTTTAAATTTTAAAGCTTTTTTGGGTTTCAATCGTGTGCGACTTGATTGACCAATCAAGTTCGACCGCCCCCCCCCCCCACGGGGTGCTCTGGCCAATCACAGGCATCGTAGAGAATACATATATAACATATAACATATATAACTTCAGTTTCAGGTCAGCCCTGAAGAAGTAAACTGCCATGTTCTCGAAACGTCGGCAGCATTCATAGTTTCGCACACGATTGAAACCCAAAAATCATCGTCCCAAAATTCGTACAGTTGAAAACCCATTTGGGAACATCTAAATCCAAATCCATTCTACATAAAAAAAGTTTGCTTCTCTTGAAAGAAAGAATACAAGATACTAAATTTGCCTTGCACACTACCTCCAAGAAACTATAAAAACTACACCTTTTTCTATTGAACACTCTCAGATTTGACATTTGGTCTACATTGTACCGCATATCATTTGATCAATCCCAACGGATTAAAGATTTTTGCACTCAGAAACAAGAAATAAAATTTGACAAATTACTTCCAGTAAAGCACGCACCATTAGCTAACACAGTAAAAACATCTCTAACCATCCTCTCAGCAATGAAATGATTTCAGCCTTATCTAAAGGACGTAACTTTGCAGTAGCTCCCTCCAAAATCCTGAAAGAAATCATCAATAATTTGGAATCCACAATATATACCTTTCCATACGAAAAAGCGAATGACATACTGCGTTAGACGGCCAACAGCTTACGCCAAGCCCCACTTCCCTCCTCAAACTTAACAAAACAAGAAAAAACAGCAATTAAAGAACTCAATCAGAATAAAGACATCATAATATGACCCGCAGACAAAAGCAACACAACAGTCATAATGGATCAAGAAGACTATAACAACAAAAACATGGACATTCTAACTGACGATACATTTAAACAACTTGAAAAAGACCCCACAGAAACAATAGTCAGCAAAACAAAAACCCTTCTGAAAGTCTCAAAACAATCTAGCGCACTTCCTCGCCAAAAAGCTGAATCCTTTCACAGGAAACTCTATCACACACATCCAAAACTCTTTTGACTTAATCAGAAAGATACATCTGATTCACATTCAATCCGAAGACATCCTAGTAAGTTTCGACGTAGTCTCTCTCTTTACAAAAGTACCAATCTCTGATACGATCGATATTATTAAATCCTTTGCAAATTTCCACTCCAATCTCACACCTTTGATAAAACACTGTCTCACTAATACCTACTTATCTTTCAACAACCAATTCTACAAACAAACCTCAGGAGCAGCAATGAGATCTCCAATCTCACCTGTAATAGACAACATCTTTACGGAAAATCTAGAAACTAAAATCTTCAACAAATCCAAGCTTAAATCGGAATTTTTGTGCCGTTAGGTTGACGACACTTTTGTCATCTGGAGACATGGACTAGGTGAACTACACAAGTTCTTCGCTTTCATCAACCAGTTACATCCTAATATCAAGTTCACCATGGAAATTGAACAAAACGGAAAATTGCCTTTCTTGGACGTACTAGTTTACAAAAGATCTGAGAGCACATTAGGACATGAAGTTTACAGAAAACCTACATATATACAAACAGATACCTACATGCTTCCTCCCACCACCACCCATCTCAAAAGCAATCGATCATCAACTCCCTTGTATACAGAGCTGTCTCCATAACAGATAAAGATAACTTACAAAATGCTGAAAAAATCCTAATACAAAACGATTACACGAACAAGCAAATTAATAAAGCAATAAGAAAATACACTCAAACAAACAAGTCAAACACAACGTACTAAAGACAGAGAAAGAAAAACGACTAGCATCCTACCCTATATTCAAGGTATCACAGAACAAATAGGAAGAATTCTCAACAAGCACAACATACAAACTATATTTAAGCCACCTGCGAGAATAGGACAACTTCTAAACAACCCTAAAGATAAAAAGGCTCCTTTCAGTGATCCGGGAGTACATAAAATCCCTTGTTCTTGTGGCAGAGTCTATATTGGAGAAACCGGGAGAGCTGTGAGCCAACGTGTAAAGGAACATGAGAGTAAATTCAGGCTAAAACATTTCACACAATCAGCACTAGCTGAGCATCATATCGAAACAGGACATAGCATCTTATTTGACAAAACAACCATCATCGCAAAAACGTACAATAATTTTCCAAGAAAACATTCATAGTTTCGCACACGATTGAAACACGAAAAATCTTTATATTTTAAATTTAAATTTATTATAACATCAACATGGACAATGGATATAATACGAATCCGATTTGGCTTTCCGTCCTCCCAGGTTGACAAAAAAGACTTGATTGGACGATCAAGTTCGACCAGACCCCACTGTGGGGGTTATAGTTTCATAGTCATAGTTTCGCACACGACTGAAACCCGAAAAAGCTTTAAAATTTTAATTTATCATAATGAATCATCGTGAAAGCATTGAATCTACTATTTAACTATATGTGACCGTCCGCGAACAAAGGGACCTAATGCGTCAAAGCTGAATTTTACAGGACGGGTGATTGTAGCAGAGACCGCAAGCCAGCATTTGATTAGTGGGGATGCGTCTACGAGAAGCATCCCCTCCACTTACCACTACACTTTTAGGCACGAGCCAGTGGAGGACACGTTGCGTACAGCTGTAGTTGTTAGTGGTGGGGCTGGCTTTCGTAGGCCTCTCGTTCGATTTCCGTGTACGCTTATCATGCCTATGTTGTTAGCTTAATAACAAGAAAAGTAATTAACTTAAAAAAAATCTGATCATTGAAAATGAAAGAGTAACTCGAAACTATCGATTGATGTAAGAAAATGAAAATCGATTTTTTCCGCATTAGGTCCCTTTCTTCGCGGACGGTCACATATCCATTTATATGCTATTCAATTCTAAATATACCTCAGTTTATCTATTTCTAATCTAGCCGATCCTAATCCAAACTCATATATATATATATATATATATATATATATATATTTCATATTATTTTATACTTTATCCTCCCCTACATTCCACTACTACTCTTCCCCACACTTCAACCTTCGCTTCCCCTCCTTGACTCAACTTCTTCCTCATCCACTTCCCCTTACATTTTCCAACGCTTTCTTTAACCCCCCCCCCCCCCCCATTTCTCCTCACTTCTCCTAGTCCCCACTCACTTCCCTGAGCTCCCTGAGTTATGAGTGGTGAGTTGTGAGTTTTGAATTAGGAGTTCCCCTCACTTCCCTTTCTTTGAAAAAAGAACGACAGACAAGCGGACACCCAAACAAAACTATAAGGGTTTCTGCCAGGGGCTATGAAACCCTAAAAAGAGACAGAAAATAATATAATTAAGGGATAGATAGATAGGATGAAGAGGAATAGGAAGGTATTAGTAATAGAAGGAAACTAATAGAGATGCACAGAAAAGTATAGGATTATTCAAGAGTGCACTAGTCTCTAAATCTGAATTAGCGATATAAGGTTCGATGATTCAAATTTAAAGAGTAGGGTAAAAAGGATACGATATTATAAAATTATTTTTGAGAAGATAATTAGGATAACAAATTCTAGACTTAACGGATAGAGAAATGGGATAAAAACGGAATGAAAAATATACTTTTTAAAAGAGGAATAGGAAGAAAATGAATACCGATGACCTATGTGGAAACATGTAGAAGAGGATGTGGCTATCGAAAAGAGGAGTAGAATGAAAATTTATGAAAATAAAAGCAAGCATAAAGTAAATAGACAGATGAAGAAATATCGGATAGAGGAAAAGGACAGAAATGAACCCAAAGAGGTCTGCTAGTAGCTCTAAAATAGGTCGCAATTCTGCATGCAATAAGTTTCGATTTGAGCCATCCCCGGGAGAAATCGTAGTAAAAGAAAAGCTTCCAGTGTAGGGGTTCAAAAACTTGAATTTCCAAATTTCTTTATTTTTCACAGTTTTTAACCACAGATAAAAAGATAAAAAGAATTTTCAACTCTGTAGCACAAATATCGTAGGAGCTATTAGTGGTAAACGACGGATTGAAAGTGATAGAATTATCCAAAATAAAAATAGTATAAAAGGAGTGGATAATATGCAATCATTATTAGATAATAGTATATTGCGTGACGAGTGAAATCGTTACCTCGGCCCGAGTCAAGGAATCGAAAAAGATATAATATTATCGAAAAACTGATAACATAAAAGGGAAAAGTAAATGATATATTATAGCATTGCTGTGAAGAGGAATAGCACCAAAAAGTTTTGAAATGGACAAGAACGGAGAGAACTATTCGAAATAATACTGGGATGAAAAAGAGTAGAAAAAAGAAATATTTATTTGTCACAAAGCGGAATTATATACAAAAGGATACAATTATTGAAACGAAAAATATAATGAAAAATAAAACGCGCTCGGTTTTCGTACTTCCTCCACATTTGTGCACAGATCTTCTCAAATTAAGGTAAAAATACAACTGTATTTTGGTAATTGTGAATTCTCTTTTTGAAAGCTACTTCGGCTTTAACGAACACATTCTTATCGCGTATCTCGCGCTTCGCACTCGATTTAGTCTAAAGTGCGAACTTTACTACATTGAGTTCTACTCTATTAAATCAAATGTATATTATATTTATTTCTATACCTCGGTATGGGACTGCTTACTTAGATATTGCAATATAAAGTACAAATTTTATTTAATATGATTACTTTAATACTGGTTTCTTATTTTGCATTTTGTGTGCAGCCACCCTGAAAAATGTATCATTTCAATAAATTTACACCATTACAATTCATAACATGCATTGGTATTGAAGCATATGTACGTATTTTCATTTTCTTGTTTTTATAATTGAAAAAAGTGCGCATCCTATAAGAAAAAAACAAGTTTGTTATTAAATATTTTGTTGCATTTTGGTTCGTTTTTCCATAAATTTAATTTGTTCATTTTCAATGTTACTTTTCACGACTTCAACTAAAAATACGCATCCTAGCGTAAAGTGGTTTTGAGCAAATTTGTATATATAATTTAGGCGAAAAATATTGTTAAATAAAATGTTATTGTAGCTTGTGTCCTTTCACCAAAATTATATTTTTTATTTTTTTGACAAGAGTTTATCATAAATTTGTAGATATTTTTTGGTTGAAGAACTTTTGTCTTTCCGTTTTTTGGTCTCTTTTGTCGTATTTCCAAAAATTTAATTTCTTTATCTTTGATCTTATTTTTTACAATTAAAAGAAAATCTACTCGTTCTATCTAAAAATGAATTAAAAATTTTTGTAGACCCTTTTTGGGTGAACGACTTTTGTCTATTAATTTCTTTTTCTTCCCTTGTGTTGTTTACCAAACATTTTCATTTTCTTTTCTTTAAAGTTCTTTTTTACGACTAAAACCAAAACTACGAGACCTATCATGAGAACTTTCGGACAAATTTGTAGCTCTTTTTTAGATCTGTCTGTATGTCTGTCTGTATGTCTGTCTGTATGTCTGTCTGTAT